>JANHGB010022895.1:19879-56269 GCA_026283785.1 Coracopsis vasa
TTATGTTGAGGACACCAGAACTGCACACAATACTCCAAGTGAGGTCTCACGAGAGCAGAGTAGAGGGGCAGGATCACGTCCTTCGACCTGCTGGTCACACTCTTTTTGATGCAGCCCAGGATGCGGTTGGCTTTCTGTCATTACCATCTGCTGAGATTCTCAGTCTGAGCCCTTCCCTTTCTAGCCAAAAACTGGCAGAACACCTATAGCTTTATGGGTATCTTCATCTCCAAAAGGAAAGATAGTAGGAAAAAAGACTGAAGAAAATTGAACTGCATGCTGCTCCCTGCAGAGTATAGTGTCCTCTGCTTGGTTCCCAGTCTGGTCAGGGAAAGATCACCTGTGGCTCTCCTTCTACCCAAACTCGTTTCTAAATGAGATGCAAATTTCCTGTCTCTTTACAGCTTAGAATAGTATGAGTGCCTAAACTGGGATGCTGTAGCTCTGAGGAATCCAAATGCTCTGTGCCTGTGTCTCTTTTAGTACCTTGTTTCTCATCCTGTGCTCTATAGCCATCCCCCCTGCACATGCTACACGTGAGTGCCATGCCATTAGCAGTAGCAGCTTTGATCTTCCCATAGGAACTTCCATGCAAGCTATTTTCTCCAAACTAGTACTCACATTAAACCCCACCAGTTCTCAATTTCCATAGGTCCTAAAGGATCAGAGAGACAATTTCCATTATGACACATTGCTAACTTTAGTCTAGCACCATCTCACTCCAGATATTTCCACGTATTAGATATATTACAAAAAAAGTGCAGAGTTCTACCAGTTCTAAAACATTCCCAGGGAATTAAACCTACAGTAAGAAACACTGAGGTTCAAACCCCCTGACAGAGGGAATGCACTGAGGCAGATGGCACAAAGGAGATCTATCAGCAGTGTAGACATACTGGTATATGTCGTCTTGGGTTCCCTGTGCAGTCAGCTGCAAGCAGTTGTCACATCTTATCTTCACACTCCAGTTTTTAGACATTGGTACAGGCCTATCTGTATTAAGATTAAGGTGAATGGCAAATATGGCAGCTTGGGTGTTGGACCTAGTAAGTTTTGAAAATTTGGGTGGGCAAGCATCAGCTTGCTTTATGAAACCAAAAGCATGCTTTAGAAGAAATCAGTACTTATGTCTCTATCCCTTCATTTGATCAATCTGCAAATGAACTGTGGAAAGTAGGTTCACCCATATTGCTGCCTAAGCATTCAAGGTGCCATGCAGAATATGCATGAGTTATATGGCTCTTCAGACCTTGTAGTTAGAGCAGGGAGAACTCTGTAAGCCAGGGGCATGTTTTCTGAGAGAAGCAGGCTTGAAAAGGCAGTTCATCACTTCTCTATTCAATAGGAAGAGGATGTATTTACTTTTAGAAAGGTGAAGCTCTTGATTTAGCACATTAGATTTGAGACCCAAAATTATATTAAGTACCCCAAATTAGTTTTTCTAACTGGAATTCAGATATCATAAAAAGTCCTTGTCAGAAAAAAATACTTTTTCTGCTTCTCCTTTCATTGTTTTCAGCCCCTTGAGGAGAGAAAGGAGGGAGTTTTAAAAAATTGAGAAGAAAACAAACCAGAGCAGAGATACAAAAGCAGAACTAAAGACAGACACTTCTCCGAGTTTCTGAGCCCTAGTCTGGGCCTCATCCTTTCTCCTCTGGCTGAAGTGTTTGGCTGATAATCCTTCTACAAAGTATGTTACTCACAGAAAAACAAGGTTATCTATCTCACCATTAAGCCACTGGGATTTCCCAAATGCTACTTTATCTTCAACATGAATACTGCCTCCAGTGTGAATTAGAGTAAGGCTTGAAAACTTTGCTCTTACTGAAAGAAAATGGTGGCAAAAAGTTTGAAAAACAACCATGTTAAGCATAATTAAAACTTTTTAGCCAGGACTACAGAAGGAGTAACTACTTTAACAGTTGTGTCCAAGGAGCTGGTTAGAAACAGCTGCTGTACTGTACTATTGCCCAGACAGAACATGATAGTACCCGCAGCTGTTTTGGGTTCGACTGCCTGGTACATCATAGGGACACAGCAGAACTTTGGTGCTGAAACACACTGAACCATGTAGAGAAAAAAAAGAAAACCCCTTTGGATAATAACTCAGCTGTTTGCTATTTGACAAGGAATCCCAGGGCAGAGCTTCCCTGCCGTTCTTCAGAGGGAAATGTACCGGTCATTGAAGTTAAAGGTGCTCATGAAGCCCACACGGAGGGAAAGGATGGAGACAATATCTAATCTGAGGGGATTGGTATGAATGGTCAGTTAACTACAAGAACTGTGATTTGGGCATGTTAGTGAACGTGTGTTGTCAGTTACTCTGGGCCTGACCATAAACCCGTCACTTAATACCAGGTTCTTTGTAAAGCAATCATATAAGCTTGCAATAAAAGACCTGAGAGAAATGGGTAGCAAATGTTATCATCACAATTTGATTTTAAGTAAGAAAGATGCAACAATTGTGTTTTGGATTCTTCCCAAATAGTTAAGCTTGATAAGTCACCAGTCAAATTCATTCATTATACCTCTTGGTTTCATGATATTTAAGTATTTTCTCTTCTACTATGCAATTTTATTACCCTCTTTTCATCCTCACAGGTTTGTGTTATTCACACTGGGTACAAGATGTGGGTTTTTTGCATCTCATTCAGTTGAAGAATAAGTATATGAAAAAAAATTATCACTTGAAAATAAAATGTTTTAAAAACCTAAACCCACAGGTTTGCACTTCTCAGTGGAAAACTATTTCAAGTTCACCAGATAAATTCAATTTTTATATTAAATAATTAGCCTCTTAATAAATTTAAATAACCCCTCCTGGAAAAGAGTTTACTTTTATGTCCTTTATTCCATCAAAACTGCATTGCAGTTTTCCAGTCTTTATATTTACATTATTTGCAACTCTTTCCATAAGTGCCAGTACAAATGTAACTGATGACAATCCAGAATAGTCATAAAAATGTTCCTGAAAGCAAGGTGCATTTCTGAGCAAATTTTTTTCTGATGTGCAATAATATATATGTATATATTAACAAAGCTTCTTAATATAAAATATCTTCCATGGCAAGTAAAACTTCTCCACTTACAGCTTATTCAGATTTCAGTTACACAGACGTCTGCATTTCAAGTTAGTGCAAATAATGAAAGTAAGAGCCTGAGCAGAATGATGTAAATACAATGGAACAAGAGAAACAGCAAAATTTTGCCAACTCCCTGCATATGGTTGAAACATTTAATCAGTACATCATTAGTATTCTTTATATACAATGTATTTAAATAATTGGCTTGTCTGAACTATAGGCAACAAATTTACAAATTAAAATAAAATAATGTTTCACACAAATATGGAATGTCCGACAAATATATGAAAATAAAAAGCATCTAGTAACAAAATGTTGTAAATCAAAAAGGTAAAAGATGTCTTCTCTGTCTTGGAAGATTTCAAGGCACTTTCTTGGCAAATCAGAATTCTCTCCTTGGTAGAAAGTCTGCAAAAGAAAAGGACATGCCATTTTAGAATGCCTTGTTTAGTTTCAAAACACAGAGGCAGACTGCTCAGTATAACTCTGTTTATAAATCAGAGTCTCCTGTGGATGGCATAAATCTTAAGATTAACTCCAGAATGCCACTGAGTCTTGCCCTCCTGCAAACACTAATGAGTTTTGCTGCGGCAAATCCTCAGCATTGATGCTAAGAGGTTTAACACATAGCAGCGCACACTGCTCCATCTTACAAGGAAGTTTCCCATAGTTGTGCCTATTTCTACATTCTGGGCTTCATCAAATGCTTTACTTCCATTTGCAAGGATCAGAATTAGAAAAAATACAACCCAACAAAGGTCTGAAGGCCGTAAAAGAGTGAGCAACCGCTAGGAAGTACGTCTCCTGCCCACCAGTCCCGGAGCCGCCGCGGCTCTGAGCAGTCCGCACCCCAGCTTCAGAAGCCTTATCCATGGTCCTGAAACGGTCCGCGAACGCCCCCCCGCCGCTCCTGCTACAGCTACTCCCTCGGGAAATCTGGCTTTCCCGGGCAATTTCATTTCTAACAGGAAAAGACCACGTCTCCTTTTCTTACTCGAGCACTTTAAAGACAGGGAGGAAAATATTCGCATAATGGCACTGCAGTTCTTTTTTTTTTTATGAGGGAAACACAGAATATTTTAGTACATGCAGGAGAAATACTTACAAATTGGTGTCAATTCTTTGAGTGGGAGAGCCTCATTCTTCAAGGCAACTGAGAATCTCCAAGGCTCTCTCAAATGTTAAAGCAAAGACAAATTCCCTTACAGTAAACAGTAGCTATGACCCTATACTCTCTAAGCTAATGTGAGTGTGGTGAGGAATACATCCTCTGTGCCAGAAGATGGAGTAGAAGCAATCACAGAATCCTGCTAGAAATACAGTGTTTCTGAGGGATGAACATATATAACTCCTCTGCTGCCCTGTCTGTTCGGAGGGAAGAGAGAGTGACTCCTGCTACGCATTCCTCTCAGGAAATGTTGCCATAACAAAAAGATACTGGATATAAGTAAACATGAAGACCTGAGCCTGTCCTATTTCTAGTGGAAACTAGATGCTCTGTCCATTTGGTGAAGGAACAGGGTGAGTGAGTACAGAGGCAGCTGGGATGCAGCTACTTGATCACAGCTCTACTTCTTCGTACAATGTTTCCTCTATTTTTAACGAAGTAGAGAGAAGTGAACAACTTTAACTGAACACAGCACACATGAACTGCGAACATTGCTTACCATCTAAGCCCTCCCTTCCCCACCTGTCATCTTTGAGTGCATTTTTGACAGGCAAATTAGAACACCTGGATTTGCAAATCATAGCAACTTTTGATCCTTTTGTATTTTTAAGATGGAAGAATGAAATAGATGCTTCTGTACTGTGGATACGGAGGCAGATCTTTGACTCACCTTCTTGAAAGAAAAGGAAAAAAGTATTGGAACACCCAGAAATCTTTCTGGAAACTCTGAGCCATGAACCCAGAGGTGTGAAGGGATACAGATGAGGGACAAACACAGACTAAATAGGTGAAAATGCAGAAAATGAGAAAGCTGAGATTTCAAAGAGGATACTGACGAACAAACAGGAATTTAGGCACCTCAAAAAAACATTTTAAAAAAGTGGACTAAGAAAAGGATTTCTTTTCTCAGTAAGGAAAGGTAAAGAAGATCCTGACAAAGTAATGGTAAACCTATTCAGCCTCTGGTTCAGCATCTCTGATATATTCAAAACCATCTGCAAGACGTAGAAGGCAAGAGGCCAAACACGCTGAAAATAGTTAAGAAAAGGAGAAAGAAATTATGTCATTTCTTCTTAGCACTGAAATATTGCCATATTCTTCAAAGCATTTTCTAACAGCCACCAAAATGAATCCCACCTCCACTTAGAAATCAAATCAGCTAACACTGACTCATATCCTACTCTTCCTTTCTTATTCTTGATTAGTATGAATTGAAGTCTTGATGCAGGAAGAAATGACATACACAACTCCCCCAAACTCCAAGCTTGCAGTATTTGTCAGGAGGAGGTGGTGAAAGGAAACCATCTTTGAAGAAATTTAAATAAATTAAGTCACTGATTTTATATATCTCATTGGTCAATAATAATCAGTGAGGTTTTTCAAATCACTGTTGGGAGTGTAACTGTCCTATTGATATTCAAAAAACTCAAGAAAATAGCTCACTTGAAGATGTTCCTTCAGTGACAATGCTGTTTAATTAACATATTTAACACGCTATTCATAAACAAGAGTAGTCTGGTTCCTTCCACAGCCTGTTACTTGAAGCCGTTAGCTTTGTCACATCTTCATCTGTTCACATCTTTCATCACCATGAAGTGGTATTAACTTTAGAGAAGTTCTCAGGAGAATGATTTGGGAATGAAAAGTGGTCTAAAAGATGACCAGGCAATCAATGAAGGCTGCATTGGCAGACCTGAGACCAAGACATTTTTCTTCTTCCATGGATAACAAAGCCCTCTTCTGAAAGGCCTGAAATAAAAGTGTTGATGAAGTCCTCACACATTTTTCTTTCACCAACCAAACTTCTTCTTGAAATTCTAAACAGTAAGAAGCCGCCCAGTACATAATTATGGACTATGGTGCCACAAGTGTGTAACTGTAGGAAATTACAGTGGGGCCTACAGAGGTATCTGTGCTTCTTTGTATTTCCATGAGGAACCAGTCAGCACTTATAGAAATGCCAGAACTGCATGTTGATGCACTCTGTTAATATCACATTTATGTATGCATGCTTGATAAAAAGTGTGGAGTAAATCACTAGACCATTCAACAAATAAGAAAACGAGTGGGAAAAATTATACTTACACAGCAAACATCCTAGGACTGTGTACACAAAGGGCTCATTGCTAATCTTGTTAGCAACCTTGCACACCTTTTGTAATCTATAAAACAAAATCACCCACAGCAATAATGAATCTCAATTGCCAGATACCCTCAAAAACCTGCATAAAATTAATTGTAGATTTTGTACTAGAATTTCAGGCACTCTACACAGTGAAACCATTCTCTGATGGAAATTCATGAAATGATGTGTGTAAGATGGAAAATTAGATTCTACCTTATCCTAGCCAGAGCTCTAGAGGAAATGTGAGTGATGCAATTAATTTTCTACCAGGTAGTTTCCTCCTAAGACATAGAAGACCAGATTCAACTTCCAACTTTACTTGAAGGAATTTAACTCACTAACTGGGAGGCTATTCTGAGAGCAGATTATAAGATAGTTTGAGGTCAGACTCTTTCAAACTTATTTGAACTTTATTTCCCACTTAGAATTAACATAGATGGAAATCCATATTTACCATGTTTAAGTATATCTTCTAATCATCAGACTAGACATAATAGTGTCTCACTTGCTGTCTCTCTGGTGTCCTTGATTCAAATGACCAGCTGGTTCAAATGGCCCTTGGAGCCATTACTGTGCTTTCTGATGGAAAGATCTATTTGGTAACAAAAAATACTTAGGTGCAATTTTCTTCTCTTGCTTGATAAGTATTTTATTAAAACTTAATAGAAATGGTGCCAAACAGCAAGAGATTGAATGCTGACCTGTGTTCAGGTCTTCAGGGAATG
Organism: Coracopsis vasa; assembly: GCA_026283785.1. NCBI lineage: Eukaryota > Metazoa > Chordata > Aves > Psittaciformes > Psittacidae > Coracopsis > Coracopsis vasa. The sequence continues at coordinate 26,981 of JANHGB010022895.1, forward strand.
TTTGTACAGAATATAACCATGTCAGCAGGAGAGGAAATAATTCATCCTCAGACATCCTATGGTGACTAAGATGTCCCTGAAAGAAAATACCAAACCCCTCTAAAGAGAAAAGAAGAAAAGATCCTGGCTATGATAAGTCTTGACAGCTCTTCTAAGCCTGAGTGCTGGGTAAGGTGGAGACAGTTCTGAGGATTTAGCTCTCCTTTTTAGATAAGGAGAACATTTCAGGTTGAATGAAACTCATATTATCTGCTTTGGGTTTGGTTGATGTAAAGTATTAAATTACTACTTACAGGCTGGAGTTGAGCAGTCCCTTGTGTTGTGATACAGTCGATGAAAGTGCTTGCTACACTCTGATGAAAACGTGACTGGCCCTGTTCAAAAGTAAGCATGAGTTAATCATAAACCTTCTGTGTCACTGCTTTGCAGCTTCAATTAATGTTCAATCTCTTTTTGGCTAAAATTATATTTAGACTTCTGCTACACCTTATATCATTATGATGCAACTCAAGTATATCAATGCTACTGAAATAACAGAAAGAAATACTATTGCTATGCTATTATGCTTATGATCTGAATAACAGAAAAGTGGCCCTTGAAAATGATGGACCGACTGAGCCTTGAAATTCCAAACTTAACAGTAAAAGTTCTTATGTCGTGAAAAATAGAACAGTACCACTACAAAAGAGTTTAGTTTGCTCAGTAGACATCAGTGGTCTAATTCATAAGGAATAATGTAGACGGAATGTGGGTATTATTTCTAAAGATAAATAAATGCAACATTTTAAGAAAATAAGAGTTTCCACGCCCTGGAAAGATGAAGTAGTTTCATGTATTAATGTTTCTAATTTGCACATAGATAGTTTATGAAGTTCTTAACATACAATGTGGGTGTTGAGGAAAAAAAAAAAGAAAAGATAGCTGAGTAATATCTAGGAACCTGATCTCCTGTGAAAACAGTCCTAAAAAGAAAGGGTTCAGGCATGCAGAGGGCAGCATGTCAATGTCTGGGTCAGGCAAACTCCCGTGTGCCCAGGATGTGCTGTGTCTTTGTCTGTGCTTCCTTCTCTGGATATACACTGTCACCTGTCTGTGTTAATATTCGATAAGACTATATAGCTACTGGTCTCTAAAACATGGCTCAAAGGTAACAAATTGCCAAAGAGCCCTTCCGTAATTGCTGGTGGTCCTGGGAAGGTATTATTGATGGCATCCAAGTTAAAAAGGAGAGACAAAAATGCAGTAATTGCACCATGTAAGCCGCTTAGCAATACTATTACTGTTAGGATGAGTTTCCTGTGATCTGGACAGAAAACACTGACATAAATTGACAATAAAGGAACAAGACTAAATTTATTTGCGTCCTCTAAATTCAGCACAAATAGGAACCCTGAATAAGAAGAGCTTCTTTAAAGCAAAGCTACTAAAGGATCGGTACGAAACACTCTGTGTTAACTAACTTTGCTGTCAGAAGAAGACTCAAGCTTTTCTGGGCAAAAATTGTTTATTTCACAACTTGTAAGGTGGGTTATCAGCCTGGTAAAACATACTAAGCCAATTGTCTCTGGATAGTGGAGCTGACCACAAGCTTGAGAGAAGATTCCTCTCTATGACAGTGAACACACTTGAACAGGAGACAAGATTTTACAGTAGGATGCGGATTTCATGAGATTTTTCACCCACAAAATAAGCTTTTCAGCAAACTCACAAAGCAGCCTTTGCAACTTTGAACTAGAAGATTGCTGCCATTTTTTATCTGAGGGAGCAATTAGGATCAAGAAAAAGTATGCAACTTGAAATTTTCGAGGATATATGGAGATAACATCAGCTTTTGTCACTAAGCAAATTCTGCGTCCCTTCAGATAATATATGGTTTTCTACTCTCTTCGCTGCCATCAAAAATAGGCTGTTAATTTTATTTGTGCCTTACAGAGCACTCTGTGTCAGCTGGCTTTTCAAGCTGAATTGATAGATAGCTTTATGACTCACAAGATTATTTATGATTTTTCCTATAGTTGAGGCCTGTTACATATGGTTCTTATTTGGCTTTAAAATGTGTCTACTATTCTTGGCATACTAAAAGTGGACAATAATTTTCTTAACCCTGAAACTGTAAAGATAATGGACTGTAAAGATAATGTTGACTTCCCCTTCTCTGCTTTTTCACAACTTCATTAGTTTAGAATGTTCTAACTCTTGAACTAGTAAGGACTATAACTGAACAGTTTACTTAACTAAGGTTTATAGAAAAAGGATTACAGGATTACAGTTTGAACAGAATAAAGAAAACCAAAGTTAGGCCTGTATTTTAAGAAAACGCCTACAGATTACAGGATCCAATAAAGCTGTGAAAAAGAGGCAGAAAAACCCATCACTGAAGATTTTAAGAGCATATTAAGAAAAAAAAAAAAAAGGCAAAAAGATGTAGGCACAAATTCTGAGCCAACAAAGAAATAACCTGTAAGAATTTTGAAATTAATCTGCTTTACTTATTCATTCCAGCTAATGTTAGCTAAATAATTTCAGCAATTTTGATGGCAACTACTCATGCAGAGAAGGAATATTAATTTAATGAATGGCTCCAGGCCTTCAAGTATTTTTTGCTCTTTTTTCTTTTCTATGATATAGTATTCTCAAATACCTTTTGTAAAACTCATGGTTGTTTTTCACGGCTGTTTTTGAGTAATGAAACTTGTTCTGTATTCATTATTTAGCTTCTCCGGATTCTTATGTTGAGATTTTTATGGTAGCTGAGCAGTTTTGTAAAGTTACAGATGAAAAAGAAATGGATTAAGTACTAATATAAGCAAATCTTTCTGTCTGTCCTTCCCAGGAGAGGAATTTTCAGTATTTCTGTGCTACATAGGATAGCATAGTTGGAATCTCTATGTTCTTCTCATTTCTTTCTCATATGGACTGGAAATAGTAAACTTCATGAGTACTTTTGTTTACTGTAAGAGTGAAGGGCCAGCTGGGTCTGGCACGTTTCCTGTAAATGCTGTTAGGCTGCGGCTGGCAGAAAGATCCTTTAAGTTGTACTTATCCTACAGGTTTCAGGACACCTTCCCCATGCAAAAGAGACAAAAAGTTCATTTCTTTCTTGCCAAGGACTGTCTGAAATTTCCAGCAAAGAGGAAATGCATAATTATTTCCAATTCTCTTTTTCATGCTCCAACTGCCACGCAGTTCTCTAGTTTTAGTTTCAGTAACCCCAATAACGTTGAAAATCACCTACAAATTTGCAGTGTCACACTTTGAGACCTTCACTTTTACAAATTACAGAATATTTGGAAGTGGAAAGTAAAGAATCAGTGCAAGCATCTTGCTTTTGATAACTCTTCTTTACATATATTCAAAGGGTACAATATTTTTCCCAGTCGTTACAGAGTTCCAAAGGTAAGTGCATTATACAACGCCAACTGTTTTTAAGTGCTTGACTGTAATCATGATAAACTTTCACATTTGAAATAGCAAATTATTTTTCTGTTAATTTAAGTTACAATGACTTAATCCTTCCCTTGGTAAAATAAGTGCCCATGTGTTTAAATCATGAGAAAGAACACAAAAAGTGTTTCCCTGATATAGTGAAAATTTAAATGCCCACGTAGGTCTGTTTCTGAAAGATATATGCAGTCCAATGAGAAGTTTTAAAATTAATGAACATGAAAATAAATACGCCAAGCAACAATCAGATGATAGCAATGAAACAATAAGTTTTACCTTACCATGTTTTGACAGTTATTTTAAGCTAGATTATTCAAAGAGACACTCAAACCTAAATGTAATTAGGGTTGCTTAAAGAATTCTAGTCTTAAAATATGCAATTTAACTTCACAAATGTTAAACTTGTTGCAGAACCTCAAGAAAGTTAATGTGACTCTTGTGGCTACTTAGAATATGCATACATATGAAAATTAAGAGCAAGCAGCTGCCTTACCTGTAAAATGTTTTATGAACTTGTCTTTTAGAGTGGAATCTCTTGGAAAAATTTCTGAGGAGAGAAGAAAAAAAACGTATCTGTGCAATATAGAAATTACAGTAAAAGCCGTGAAAGCATAATATGCTGAGATGTCTGCTGTAAAGAGGCCAAAGAGCTTCCCAAATTAACAATGAAATTAACTGGGGGAGGGAGAGGGTTGGTGGTGTTAACATATAGTGAAATGTTTCAGGCAGTTCATAGATCAATACCAAATGGTCAAGCTACAACACACTATCTGATATAATTTCTGCACATCTTAGGTTCTCAGTTGGCCTAGGATTTTAGAAAGACCACAAACAATATAAATACATCATCATGTTATGACAAGTATTTGAGTTCCTGAATAAATTATGCAAAATACCTTGATAAATGCAAACCAAATACTGGATTTTGGGTTTTGAAATAACAAGTACTTGAACAGAAATATCTCCTACAGAGCAGCTTAGATAAGGGCCATGCATATTTCCATTGTGTGGTTAGTCAAAAAGTAGTACACCTCTCCTGTGAAAACTGCTGTGGATTTTAAAATATTCCCTTTCCATATAAGTATTTTTTCCAAAAAATACAAGAGAAAGTACAAGTCTTGTAACAGCCGCGGGAATCCGGCGGAACAGAACAGGAGCTAACAAAAAAACCCCTTTTTCTTTTTTTTTTTTTTTTTTCAGTGGGATGCTGCCTCTGGCTTACAGCAGAAACTTTTGATGCAAGTAAATATTCCCAGAAGTAGTTCAGTTCCCCTCAAGATCATAAATTTTCCATTGGAAAAGTGGAAATATTTAAAAAATTATTGGGAAACTGCAGTTATTACTTCAGACAGTAACTGTACATAACAGATGCATGTTATGTTAAATTCAAAAGAAATACCTTTCTTAACACTAAGACAAGGAACATGATTAACTTGTAGTATTAGGACTTGCAGCTAAATCTATTTATTCACTGAAAATATTTCCTTACCACTAATGTAATTTTAAATAGTTTTACTCTGCTACTTTTTTTTTTTCCCAGTTAATTCCCCATCTGAATTAACATTTAGATCAGAAGAAAGCAAGTTCCCATTCATACTATAGGAAGATGTTGGTGATCTGCCAAAATAAATTCATACCACAGGCTTTAGGCAGTTTCTCAGAGGTCACATAAGTGTATTTTAAGGCTGCGATTTTAATCTAAAATGCTGTTAAGCTGAAAGTCTTACTGCAACTCAGCCAGGTTAGGCTGAGTTAGTTAAGATTCCTTGAAAATCTCAGTTTTAACTAACTTGTTTCCTTACTGCAGATGAAATACCACCCTTTCTCCACCAAGCTTAGAATTTCACGGACATGAAATGTCAGGTAGTTTAAAATTACACAAAATGAAGCATATGAAAAGCCAAAATCATGAAACAATCTGAGTGAGTTTTGTTGAGATGCCTCAAGTGGACCAGTACTGAATAAGTGAAGTCTGGTGAAGGGTGGGCTAGGAACAGGCCATTGTTGCTCTGACAAAGAACATTTAGACCCTTTTGGAACATTTAGTCCTTTCAAAGTCTGTAGAATTTGCTATGGGAGCAGTAGCTGCCTTTTGCCCCATAAAATTATTTAGGAAAAGTCTGTAATAAAGTATACAGCCAGAACACCAGCCCTAAATGCACAGAAGGTAAAACAGGATAAGGGATTTGATGCTCAGGCAAGGAGCTAGGCACTGCAAGCATAAAAATTGCAGCTGCAGCTGTATCAGTAAGCCTGAGAAGGAATGCTGCAGGGTCTGCTTCCCACGAGTAGTCTACATCAGCCCAAGGTTCACACCAGCCTGGCTATGCCTGTCCCAATAGGGAAAACTAGGTCAGTCGTGTGTTAGAAAGTAGCTGAATGATATTGACTGCGTGCCTGCTCCTCCCCTGCTGTGGCTGCCATTCCTCCAGGCAGCAATCAGCTTTTCAACATGTGCCCACGTTTCAGCTTTCTTCAAGTGTTCATTTTCTTCATAATACAGTGCATTTGCTTGGTCAAACACAATCAGTGAGCCCCTAGCCCTCCACAAAGACAACCTAAGCTCATTTGTATAAAAATCACGGGCAGCACAGGTTACTGGAACACTTCGGTCCACTGGCTCTAACAGCAGGGGCAACTCCAACTGAGCTATGAATTGCCACCACAAGCACAGTAATTTTCTTCCGTCTTCCAGCAGCATAGCCAAGCCCTCCTATCTGTACACTCCAACTGTGAGGCTGACATCTCAAAGGACTTAGTATTTCGATCAAACTAATGAACATCATTTTGCATAGAATATGTATCACTGACTTCCGACCAGATCACACTGCATCCAACAGCAGGATCTCAAATCCAGATAGGATGCTTTTATAAAGTGAAAGATCATTATGATAAAACCTCTATGCTAGCTTTCCCTGGCATCTAACAAGCTCATAGTTACTGCAGTCATATTTCATATGCTACCTATCACTTATTAAGACAGATATTAATTAATATCCATTCTCAGAATATACGCTCACATCCTCACAATGCAAGTTAAATACCTTTGACATACTAATTTCACAAAGGAAAAGCAGAAACATGAATATAATAAGACAGATTGGCAAAGCATTACTAAAATTAAAACACTTGAAAGTCACACTGGGCAAAACCACAAAAGAGTTTATTCAATCCATTCTTGCCTCAGGACTGTGTTACAAAAAACTAGTAAAATACAGAAAGTATAGAACCCATGGGATACAGTAACTCACTGGTTTTAATCAGCAGGGAGAATATTTCGATGGTAACAGGCTTACAAAATCTGCATTGCTCCAGAGAGAGTATATCCGAGATAAAAGGCACTTGTACTATGTATCCTGGGTTCAATTCTCAGTATATCTAAGTTTATAATCATAAATAATATTAGTTTCTTAATTTTTCTTCTTATGGTTTCTTTCTCATTTACATTAGGACCTTTATGTCTGTCCTTAGGTAACTACTAATCTGGGGCAAAATGCTGCCCGTCTTACACCCCTTCCACAGACAGCAATAGCCATAGACAACCATTAAATGGTGCTAGGACCTACTTGCTACTGGATCTTCTACCTAAAATGTTAAGAATATTTATAGCAAAATCAGAGAATCATAGAATCAGAGAATAGTTAGGGTTGGAAAGGACCTTAAGATCATAAAGTTCCAACCCCTGCCATGTGCACAGACACCTCACACTAGACCAATGTCACACGAGGCTCTGGTCCAATCTAGGGACAAGACAAATTTAGAGAGTTTTTCAGCTCTGCTTGTCAGACACAATGGTTAAGTTTATACTGCAAAGTTAGTTCTAAACCATCCATACTGTTAATTTTCTCAGATGTGTCTGAGTTTTATCCCATGCTGAGATAAGTGAGATGATAAGGAGAGACAGCAAGGTCTGAGCTAAGAAGCAGTGAGCCACAGCTGCTCTGGCTCCCCATTCTTGCATTTTGTTGTGAACATTCCAAAGTTGTTAAGCTAATTCCCTAGAAATTATTCTGCAGAGTTTTCAGTTATTCAGCACCTGGTAGCTGACATAAATGTTTAATTTTTCACTAATATGGACACAATGGCAGAGAGGTAGAAGACTAAATAAGGCATAGCCCTGAGCTCAGGCATGGGCTCAACCTGCAATATAAGACACAGTTGCTTCACCTTGGATGAGGCTTTTCACTTTTTCGTCCTTTCAGTTTCTCTGTGTTTTGTCTGTTCTGACTGTAAAGCTGTGACAGCAGGTGCTGATTTTTACCCTGTATTTGCACTGTCTCCAGCACAATGTCACCATTATTGTGCCAGGAAAATTCATGTCCTGCTGGATTATAAATAACAAGAGCTGTACTCGCAGCACTGAAATAAGCCAAATCCACACAACAGTTTGTTGGCTTGGCCATGAAAACTCCACATCCTCAGGTGATATCACCTTGGCATTAAAAATCAAGATCTCAATTTGCTTATGCTCCCAAAAGGCAGCCTTTGCTTATTTTTAGCTTATTCAGAGAAGCAATGTACATCAGCCAGCAAAAATTCCTCCTGCTCTTGGTCTAGTGCACGTCTACACCAGGGGGATCTACAGTGTCTCACTGTAGGCTGTACTGTAGGCAAGCACAGGAAATGCGAAGCAGCACTGTGTTAGCCAGGTCCTGTAATCTTTCTATGTAAGAAAAATAAAAATCTTCATCAATAGTCTCTTTTTGTAAGAATATTCATGTACCTGAGAAAAAAATAACAATGACAAAATGCAAAGCAATTTTTCCTCAATTACTTAAAAAACAAACCCCAAACTTGTAAAGCATTTGTGGAAGACTCCTTCATGGCAGGTAAAGGTTTCAGGAAAACATAAGTGTATCCGAAAAAGCCATAAAACCAGAAATTACACCACTTACCACTATAAATTGTCTGCCACCTAGATTATATTTGCCAGATTTACTTGCAGGTGTTAATGTGCCCCCTGCAACATACTTCAACTGCAGTATTAAAAGCTTAGCATTTTTAGATAGGCTTAATAATTATCCATTTTTCTGAATATCCATTGTTATTTATAATATCCACTGTATATTGTACAACATTTCTTGATTAGCAGGCATTTCTTGGTTTTATGCACTTCAAGAAGTTACCCAACAGTCAGGCAGTTCAAATTCTTATAATTGTGCAGAAAATTGTTTAAAGTATAATGTTTAGTCCAAGATGTAGTCAATAATGATGATAATATATCTTACTATCTTACAATACTTATATGATCTGATTTGGTTTTTATTCACTTCTCCTAAAGCTATTTTGAATTAATGGAATTGTCTGTTCTTCAGAAGGAGCAATGCTTTAGGAATAGTCTTCTTCCTTTGCTTTTTATTCTTCTTTCCTAGTCATATTTTCTCTTATTTTATAATCCTTTCCAAGCCAAATAATTTTAATACAAAGCAATACATTTCAGCAAGCCTTGCATTACCAAACTTGTGATAAATTTTAACTAGGCTAATTGCCTAAATTTTGCACAACTGTGACACATACATCATTAAGATGAAAATCTTAATTCTCATGTATTTTGTTTAAAGTTATAACTATGGCATTTAGAAAACAAATGTCTTGTGCAATTTCCTTTTATCTGTAAAAAGAGAGAAGAAAACTGTCAGCAGTGAGATGCAGCTGACTCTTCTATCACAAACACAGATGCAGGCTTCTAAAAATATTGGTTTAGTGTGAAATTAGCATGTGATTTTTTCTTTTTTTCCTTTTTTTTAAGTCATTTCATGCCATGAAACCGTTTACAGCACAGTATGTGTTAATAAAGTTTTAAATAAAAGTGACATTTCAAAGGACAAGACTCTCCAAAGCTTCAACTTAAACAAAGGCCACATTTGTTCATAGTAAAGGAATAAATCTTGCAGTGGTTGAAATACCATGCTTCTACAAATATTGGCACATTGTCAGCAAAACTATTTGAGTACTTATATAGACAAGTCCCATTTATTTGGATGGAGTTTTTCTTTGGTAGAAACTCCACAGTGCCTGAAGACAGCAACCCTTTTCTAACTGTGACAATACCACAAGGTGAAACAGTAGTAGGTTTGCAATATCCAGATGGACTTAGTTTACATACACACACACACACACACACGCAAAAAAAAAAAAAGCATGGTGATAAAAGTGATAGCAAAACCTTTCAAATATAAATTCATAAAGAAATTGATAAGGTGTCAGAAGAATTTAAGCAACAAACTAGAGTTGAACAAGACAAAAATACCCAAACAAAGCAATATAATAGAAAGATGAGTGAATGGAATAATACTGCAATGCCAAGATGAAAGTATCCTCAGCATAATTGAATCAAAAATATATGAAATATTTAAAAAAGCAGTGCTAAAAAAAAAAAAAACAACCCACAAACCATAACACAAAATACATTCAGAAACCTTAATGACCCAAACAATCCTTCTTCTGCATGACTTAATTTACATCTGTAATAATTCCTATAAGTGCTGAGAAAGGATGCACTGCCTCAGTTAAAAAACCCAAATAAACAGGTTTTGCTCAAAAGCAACAATTAAAATAGAAAACAGTGCAATGATAAGGCATCCTAGTGGAGAAAAAAATGTTAACATTCATTGATAAGAGTACATTATGGGGCTGAGCAAAACATAGGTGTTTGACTACAGTGTCATACATGGGAATCCCATGGTAAAATACACTGAATAAATGGAGCATCAAGCATGCACCTAAGAGATCTGACCCCGGCATTCCTGCTAAAGGTAGACAGAAATATGTGGTCATGACTGTGGGCAACTGTCACGGGGATTCAATCCCATTCCCTGGCCATGGCATTTGCCACACCATGGTTTCACAGCGCTCAGGGGAATGGCTCCTAACACCACCCTCAGCAAGAAGAGTTGAATCAATTAACATATACTTCTTTCTTCAGTATTCTGACCAATTTAAAGGGCTTAATTTCCTACTTTCTACTTTGTGACCAGGTTGCGCAAAAACACTACTTCAGGGCCTATGGCTTGTCAAAGTTCTTATGTGTAAAACTGATGATTTCCAGCAGCTTTGGTCAGAATGCTATTACTTTTTGTTCTGAAAACAACAGCCATGTTAATATAGATTGAAATGTTTCTCTAGATTCTCATGTGTTGTCTTATATACAGAGAAAGAGAGTATGCATTGATGAAAACGTGCGACGTTTGTATTCCCTACTCGGGCACCACCAGTTGATTCTGGGGTCTGTCCAAGAGCTCTTGAAATCCTTAGGACAAATTTGTGGTTGTGTTAAAACAGTTCACAGACTGATAAATCTAATGCATTTTCTATTACAGTTTCCCATAGGGAGGCAAGAAAAAGCATTGCTTTGTGTAACAGAGGGCAACTCCTTCTATCATTAACATCATAAATCATTAAACATTTTCTATTATTTGTGTTAGAAATAACTGCCATATGAGAAAATATCTACTTAAATGATGCAATTTAATTCTCTTAGCCTCCTCATCTGTGGTTTCTACCAGATAAACTGTATTTCTGCTTTTGTTTTGTTCTTTTTCTTCCTGTTTTACATAATTAAAAGATTTACAATGATTTTGTCTTAGTAATTTGTTTGCTTATACAAACTCACACACACATGCACACACTGCTTCCCCTCAACAGATCTGCAATTAATTCCTTTAGACAAGGGGAAATATCTATTTCTGCGCGCAGCATTCCGAGACGTCACTGTGTTACTACTCCTGTTAAGTAACACACACAGTTCCCACTTACTGAATACTTTTATTTTGAGACCGTGATGTGTACATACTAAGTTCCACGGGGCATAGATGGAAAATGAGTCAATGCTTCAGACAGACACATTCCTTTCTGTATGTAATACTGCTGTTTGAAATTCAAACCTCACCGGATTCTTCCAAGTGCTTTCTATCCCTGTCTGCTCTAGCAGGTGAAAAATTATCTGTATCTTAGTATTTTCTGAAAAAAAAAAAGACTTAAATAAACCCCCAAAAAAGCCTCAAATAAACCCCCAAATCCACATTGCTTAGCTTCAGAGATGAGAGCTTCTGCTTAAGAGAAAATCCTGAATTAATCTACAACTGCATACCACTGCCATCTACTGAATGTAGAATATGCTGAATGTACTCATGCATACCTTTGTGCTCTGAGAGTAGAGTTTACTAGGCTTCCCATTTACTCCACCTAACAGGAGCCCGTTCAGTTCTCATAACACATTGTTCTCTAGAACTTAAGGGTTACAAATAGGATGCAATTAAGAATTCATAATAAATGACTTGGCGAATTTATCTTCTGCTTCTCTAAGAGCAGACATAAACAGTATTCTAATTTCTTTGGATTTATTTGCCATCCCTAAAATCTTTGTTCAGTATTTCAACTTTATTTATAGAGACTATCTGGAATGCACATTGTGGTATATGCTTGTACCTTATTAGTCAAGTCCTAAAATGCTAGTTCTGCTACCACATCAAATAAATGCTTCCATGCTTATTTACTTGTCCAGGTTTAAACTGGTGCTTCTAAGGATACTTAAACTAGTGACTGAATGTTTACTTTCCCTGGTATTCATTCCAGCAATATTTTTCTGATGTGAGCATGGCAAATACTACTCCTTTTAAATGCTGAGTAATTGATGCATCTTCAAATTCTCCTAACTTTAGTTACGAATACAATAACTGGCATTATATATATAAAATTAAATGTCTTTATTCTTCAACATTCATCAGAAACTTCAGCAATAAAGTGGGCTGTGACATCAGGTCAATTTAGAAGTACAACGGTATGACCCCAAAGAGAAAGCCTAAAAGGGTCTGCTTTCATTATGGCTGATAAAGTTTACCTTGTCAGTCACCACTGGTGAGATCACTACATTAAAGAAATCAGTGTAATTCTTAAATGTACTAAAAGATGGGCATAAAAGGAAGGATCAGTTTCCAAAATTGAAGTCTATCATTTAGTCACAATTACTATTTTTACCTCTCTTCACTCTGCCAATTCATCACATATACTGCCAACCACTCAGTCTTATCCCAGAGTCTCTACTCACCTATGTCATATCTCTCTTACTCACCCTTGTAAGCCTTATCTATGTCAGTTGCTCTCTTAAACCCGGGGGGGATTCATATTCACAGGACATTCATAGGATAGTAATCACAATCTATTTAGTTCTACCAAAACTGCAGTATTGTAAATACTGAACATTTAAAAAAATGCACAAAATATTGTACGAAGGGATTCCTGACAGTAAAAACAGATAATGACACCTTTTACAAACCATAGTAAATTGAGAAAATGAAGAAATTAAAAATATATAAAGAGCAAAGGCATACTGCTTTCCTAATTCATCATGCCTTGCTTTTGTCTGTAGCCCTATATGTTTATACGTCCTCATAACATTTGTTTGATGGATTGACATTTGTGCACCACAGTTTGGAGTAGATTTGAAGTATTTCAAATTTTTAGTTCTTCATCCTTTGTTTGGAATGGAATTTAGTTTGGGTTTTGTTTCTTTTTTTTTTAGATTTCTATAAATAGTCTTGAAGTAGTTTGAAGTGTTGCCTTTTTATAGTGAAGAGGGTCAAATTCCACTCTTACTGACGGCTGTGTAGTCCCCCTCACTCATCAATACTCATTGCAAGGAAAGGGGCTTTGCACCCACATATTTTGCTGTATTATTATTACAGAGACTTTCAGGTGGGTACCAAAAAACCAGATTACTAACTTTAGACACTTGATTTCAGTTGGATTTATAGCCTTTATTTAAGTCACGGGGCAGTAAGCTTTAGCAACACTGTTATAAATAATATGGAAGATTCTGTACACACTGTAATATAAATAGTAACACAAAAAAGCAAGGCTAATGTGACTTGGACCTTTCTTCAAGAATAAAAGAATATTTATTTATCTCTGCTATCTAATAAACAGGCGAGACAAGTCTTACATTAGATAGGCACATTTCAGTTCTTTGAAAAAGTTATGAACAAGATTCTAGGATGTGTTGGCTGAAATAGCACATGGCTGAATTTAATAAATCAAATAAGTTCAAGCCATATGATTCTAAGTATGAAATACTAGCTTTAATCAGAAAAACCTATCTTAGTTATGTTCTATGTGCTATTATGCCCACTGGGGTATGGCCCACGAACACCTAGGAGGGAGGAATTTCTCCTGGAATCCCTACTACTCCTGTCTCCATGGAATCCTTTTGATTAAATGTGAAGTCTTACCTAAAAACTATGGAAGCTTGTAAATATATGATGATGAGCCTCGTAAAATACACTCTTTTACCCCGAGAAGAAATACGTTTGTTCGCTGTAGTGTTTCATTGCTAACTCCCTCATTCTTTGTTTACTGCAAATCATTAAATGCAGTTAGTTTCTGAATTAATTCAATTAAATCCATTCAAATTACAAAGAAGTACATGGGATTAGAAGTTTAATGTCTCAAGCTTCTTGCCGCATTTCTAGCACAGGGTAAATCCATATGCAACAACCTACTGATTCAGCTAGTTTTTATGAAAAGAATGTCCATTATCTGGCTGCTTTGTGGATGTGTCAGATTGTAAAACACTGCTGCTTTCAGGAAAAGTCATTAAACTCTGGTGTACATCATGAGACAAGATAACTTTTAAAACAGTCCTCTTTTTTTCAAGTTTCTTTTTCCAAAAGACCAGAACCACAATTGTGATGCTGCCTCAAAAGGAGCTACGTGCTCCTTCGTATTCTAAATTTTCTTCACTGCTTCAGTTTTCTCTCCATTCACCTGTGATAGAATATGAATGAAAGTGAAGTTTGTCCTCTTTTTTTAAGAAAGTGAGACCATTAGTCCCATAAACCTTGTACCTCTCTACTGGATCTCACAGGACATAATGAAAGCAGAGTGCCCAGTCAAAAGCTCCTATTAAACATGCATTGTTATTAAACAGGATTTTACTTCCCTGTGCTATTAAAGCTAGTATCACAGCACTCAGGCCAACAGAGTCCCTCCCAAGCACAATTTATGGTAGACCTGTCTTCTTTCATGCAAGTGAATGGAGCTGAAGTGACACAAAGTCCTCTGAGACAAACTTTTGTCTCTAGGCTTTTTTATGCTTCAGATGAAATCAGTAGTTTAACAGAAACTTTCACAAAATCAAAACAGTAAGAGCAAACAAAGCAAATATATGCACTAATTTTACTTGAGTTTGCTTTTTTTTCATTATGCTGCTACTTGGGAAGGATATAGAAGTTCTTTCCTTCATAACTCAGCTTTCCAACTTGGACTTACAGGACCATATTTGAGACAGCACAAGTGCACATGGTGCCTCAGTTTCCCACTCCCTGTGATCCACATTACTGTATCACACAAAAGCTAAAGCACCTGTGGAAGGAGGCTGGAAAACACATCTAGGAGGGAGCAAAAGTACGAGAAACAGGCGTGGAAGCATTTGGTGTTCATTTTGTATCACTTGGAGCACCTACATGGGGTACACAGCACAGGACACCTACTTATCATTCCTACTTTCACCCATACTTAGGTCAATACTTCAGAAGCTATGGACGAAAACTAATTTTAACTATTTTGAACTATGTCACTCCAGTAGCTTTAGCAGCACAAAAGTTGACTTGTAGTCACGGGAAAGTGATAAAGACCTGTTCACATCCATGGGGACCCAGGCAGCCACTGCCCCTTCTCTTCCTGGACCAGGCCTTACTGTTGCCCAGCCACTGCATTTTGCTTTCTACCCTCCCTTGAAACTCCACTGGGCCTCCTTGCCTTGGCTGGTGTCTGCGGAGCTGTGAGTAGGAACACAGATTGACAGGAATAGTTAGCATTGATTGTTGCTATGAAGACAACATCACAAACAGTAATTCCAGGGAGGCCTTCCTACTACCTCAGCAGAGCAATGATTATTTACGGTCTGAGAGGGGGTGCCATCCTCCATATAGTTCAACACTCTCCTCAAGGGCAACAGATTATCTCTAGCATTGGCTCCAAGCCTGTGCATTGAACTATGGGAAGGACATAACTTGATGCTGGAGGGATCTAACTCATTTGAGATACAGAAGAAGCATTTAATCATGTCTGAAGGATCAGGATAGATGGACAGGGGATGGGGAGGATAGTTTTTCCCTGATGTGAACTACTCAGGTTTTTCAATACTGAGTATAATACATAGTATTATACTCCTTCTCTCCCCCTCAAGTTTTGATTTTTCTTTGCTTAACTCACCATTTGTCAAGGGAAAGCAATTGCTTGCAAAGTGCTCAGACATTGTACTTTCATTTCTCAGAAAAAGAAATCACAACTTGTTGCTGGTTAAAAGACTGAAGTAATGGTATTATCATCATGAGCCTGGAGAGGCTGAACCCTGGCTGGCCAGGGGACAGAGATGCTTGCCACTCTCTGAATGCAGAAACCAGAACTTAAAAACTGTCCTATCTAAATTAGCATATTCCCCACAGTATCTTCTGAGTATGTCCAGAAATATGATAAGTAATTTCTGCTCCATTCATGTATAATGTCATCAGTCATATGCCGTACCAACAGTCATTCATCATACAGTCAGAATTTGCAGAAATACATATCAGTCTGTAAATTGGCTGTAGATCTGTCACCTCCCTACCAGTATTTCACCCTGTCAGTAGAACTATGTGAAGGCTCTTACCCAGGTAAGAAAAATGTGCTTCCAACTGCACATGTGAAGCCTTCTCCCAGAATCTTTCTTCCTGAATGTAAGATTCAGTCAGCTCCAAGTGATTTAATTTCAGTTCTAACTAAACAACCTTTTCAAGTTTTCAGTCTTTCTTCTGATAGTCTCCTCACTCCTGCAAAGCCTTCATGATTAAATGGGGAAGTATGGGGGTATTTTATAGAAATTTTTAAAATGCTAAAGGAAACATGCAATAGCATAGTGGTAAGAGAAAAAAATGTTTTATTTACTTCTATTCATAAAGTTAACAAAATTTTCTTATATGTTCATTAAGGAAAAAAATCACTATAAAGTTATAAGGCTTTCAAAACTAGCTTTTCAAGGGGATATTTACAAGCTAATGTCTTTCTGTTGGGGCATAGGTCTAATTCTGAGACTGTCAGAGCTGTAATCTGAGACCACATTAAAAGGAGGAAAATACATGTATGTCTCATTTAAAATTGGCTACTGTCAGAAACCAGTGTCTGAACCTGCAGTTCCATTTCCATGGTTAGGGTCACAGAAGCCACTCTCTGAATGTCAAATTTTGAATAAAAACCAACAGCCACTAAGGAAATGCATTCTCGTTAGAGTTTTAGCTTATGCCTACAGTAACAAAACACAAAGAAGTCCTATATTAGCAGCTCTATGGATTCAAGGCTGGTACAGAAATGATTCTATGCAATGCTGCACCCTCAAATAACAGTTTTGAGGGCTGAAAGCCATTGAAAGGAGAATATGCGCTGGTTCTGTTCTCCTTGATTTCAATAGAAGCAAAAACAGGTCCTCAATCTGTGTGTAATTCACATGATCTACTTAGCTAAACAATTAAGTCACAGCTCTGACATCTGATATTTATTTTAAGTTCTTTGAGCCAGATTCTCTTCTCTGAGCCAACTCCTTTTTTCTATACTGGTGGCGCAAAGGCTATAACAACCACGGATTTTCCCAGCTGGAGATTCTGCCAGCATTAGTAAGTCTTCACCTGTCTGGCAAAACCAGCTTTCATGTTATTTTCTCCTCCTTTGCACCCTCTGAACCTTTACTATCCTCTTATGTGAAAGAGTAAGAGGCATGGCTGTAGCCCTCATTACCATTCTTCAAATATTCTTAGTCTGCATACTTGCCTCTTCAAATTAGAGCTATCTGGTTAATTTTCAATAATCCAGAGGCTATTGTAACTAATGTGAAAACATACTCTGCTCTGATGCTCCTTCTGTGGTATTTCATGCTGCATTAAGAGATACTCTGAAGACAGGTTTACCTGAAAAAACCCCACACAGTTTGATTAAAGTATTTGTTGACTGCTGCCTGAGTAGGGAACCCTGTGGTTAATGGGTGCTCCTTTTACATCATTTTAGGTGATGTACTTAGTGAAAAGATATTTGAATAAGACTAGATTAATGGAGATTAAAAATGATCAGGATGTAGTTTATTGCTGCTCTTATTGAGTTTACTTTAGGCAACGAACCAGTGTTGAACTGATCTGTTGAGAAATGAGAATCCTCATTGAGGGAATGCTCCGTTATGTATGCTGTGGGAAGCCATGGAAAAATGCTAAGCCACTGCGAAGACAAGATCAATTACTCAAACTTCATCCACCTCTTTGAGTATCTTTACATTATCAAGGAATCAGTCAAGGATCTGACTCCAGTCTCAAGATAAGATGCACTCATATTCTAATCCCTTATGCCTGTGCCCCTGTATCATTACCTAAAATCTGTAGCTCTCCACAAGAGAAAGCTCAAGTATATGCTGATACATAGCATAGGCCCCAGCTCTTACCCAGCAGCATGAAGTGGCCTGAGTATCACAAACATGTTTTCACATTACAGTGTAGACCCCACCTTGGACAGCTGAAGAGGCATTCAGCTCAGAAACAACTGGAAGCAGGAAGCAAGCAGATTCATCAAATAGAGAAAAGTATGGGAATTAAGTATGGAAAGTGTGTTTAGTCTCAGGAAAAACTAATCTTCTGCTTGGCCATCCCACTTCTTTTGTTGTATCCCCTATAGCTACACTACAGTTGTGCTCCACTTCTGGTCAGAATCCTATTCTAAGGTGTGAGCTTCAATGAACACTTCCCACCTACCATATTTGACTTTCAGACATGCTCTGGGATATAACGGCTCAGCAAAATAGGCTCATAGCTTCACGTACCAAGATTTTTGGCCAAGTCAAC
Source organism: Coracopsis vasa (assembly GCA_026283785.1). Taxonomy (NCBI): domain Eukaryota; kingdom Metazoa; phylum Chordata; class Aves; order Psittaciformes; family Psittacidae; genus Coracopsis; species Coracopsis vasa. The sequence continues at coordinate 45,277 of JANHGB010022895.1, forward strand.
TTGGGAGGTAAACAACATCAAAGAGAGTAACACTCAGAATGCAGAGGCCCCTCTGATTCAATGGTTTCTAATCGGCCATTTTCCAATAATTCATTAAGACTTGAACAAAGAGGTTGAAACACTGGCTTCATTCAACACTAATGAAATTATAAGAAGGATATATTTACAAGGTTGAATAGCTTGAACTCAGCTATAATGATGTTTATTAGTAATTCGTCAATAGCTGCTAAGAAAGCATATTTGTATTCGTTAATCCTTGCCTGCGGAGACCTTTATATTTTTTGGCAAAAGTACATTAAGAAGCATGTATTCCTTCTTTTTGCCTCTCCGTAAATCCCTGTTTCCATCAGAAAATGCCATGGGATCAAGATATAAGCCAAAAATAGTGTATATGATTACTTTTCTGCTATTACTAATCACTCTAGAAAACAGAACTGGGACAGTTACAGATCTAGATTAACAGATTTGGACAAGTTTTACGTTTGAAAAAGAAACTTAAAAAGGAATTTAGCAACTATACTTTGCATTGTGAGCCTCTTGAACAGCACCACACACATACAGACAAGCACTATGTGCCCAATTCAACAGCATCCTTATTCTTTTCTCCTGTGAGACATGTGAACATGGAACACACTGAAATACGTACATATTTTGAAAAGTAAAAGAAAAAAATCTGAAAACAATTACAGACCTGATGTATAATTTTATGCAAAAAACCTCTCTTTTTTTCCTAAGAGATTCTAATAAACAGGTTAAACTATCCCTAGAGCAATTCAAATGAGAAAATGTATGGCATTATGAAACCCTCAGTATTTTGAATACTAAGCTGTGAATATCTACTTCACTCTTTCCAGCAGGAAAGAGGTATTACAATACTAATTGTTCATTACACTATAAAAGAATAATTCACTGAAAATGATGAGACATATAGGTAAGACTGGTCAAATTATTCAAGACATTAATATACTGAAGCTATTTTTTCCTATTTTTTTTTCTGTAACAACAATTTTCATTCATTCATTCATCTATCAGCTATTTGAAATCACTGAACTATGAAGGCAGACATTTCATCTGAATCCAGATACTCCAAATTATGCCTGGAAAGTTATTGGAGAGCTCTTGACTGAAGGCAAAACCATTCTTTGAATGAGACAGAGAGACTCCACATTGATAAATATTAAGAGGAAATTCACTTCTTGCGGTTCTATCGCACTCTATGCAAGTATTCTGTTTTAGCTATCATGGCTGCTAATAAATGTAGATTCTAGAATATTTGCATAAATTAAACACAAGAACAGCTGCAATACATCAAAAGCATGAACTAGTTGAATCATCTGAATGAAAGCTGATGACACGTGCTTAACTGCATACAAACCAAACTCGGTACTGACAAACACAGGCAAACTCTATCAGAGTGAAAGGAAATAGAACTGAGTTTGCCAGAGCTTAATTAGACCCTGCTCTTTTTGAAATATGAATAGGCTCCAGGTTGACTGCTGTACAAATGGTAATGGCTAACTGTATATCACATTTCCTGTGCTTATTTTAGAAATGTTTCTATTTCCTTCCGAATTAGAAGAGATTCAGAACTATCATAATAGATTAATAATCCATGGTTTCTTCCTTATAAGCACTTTATTCTAAATTGCTGTCTTATAGGTGTTCCTATTGAACATACGCCATGTTCATATTCAGGCTAAGGTCACTTTATCCTATCACATAATGAGATATCTTATAACTGGTAACTGCGATCAAACTATTTTATTTGAGTGTTACGTATAAATGCTTCAAACCTAGTGAGGTGTTTAGACATACTAATACTTCAGGTCTTATATTTGTGGTTTAAAATACGTGCAAACCATACATTTCAGTAGGCTAGAATATGCTGAGCAGAAAATGCAAGCCTTTAACGAAAAACAGAGAACACTTTCCATATCCTGAGACTGAGCAATTTTGATGTTTCTCTTGTTTTTTAATAGTGCTCTCACTGTTATAATATTCTGGTAGTCTGAGACGGAGAGTGTAACTGCAAAGAAAAGGAATTGTTACCCTTAATATTCAAGAGGTTTTCTATCCATTCTAAAGCAAGGGTTATCATGTTAATATTATTTAATCTCCAGATTTAGCTCTTGTTTCACCCCTTCCTCTGACAGGAAAGGAACAGCTATTCCAGACAAAAGGAAAGAAAGAGAAGCAAGGCTTTTCTGGACATGCTGCTAACTTCTGGGTCAGTATAAACATGCAGTTTGGATCGGGTTGAAGGGGTTTTGAAAGCCCTGACTGCAGCTTAGATAAGAGATCTTCTCTAGTCCTGTGCAGCTGAATCACATTTGTACACATGGAGTGATTCTACCACGCAGGTGATGTACAGTTACCCTACTCATGAGCAGTACATCTGGGTGTTAAATTTGCTATACCCATGCAGGTCTTGTTCACACAAACCGTTTTGAAGCAATCCCTTTTCTGAAAATTTGAAAATTGTATGACAATTTTCTGTAAAATTGTCATCTGACAATCTGTAAAAACAGTTTGTCACCAAATAAAGGGGGGAAATCTGTATGCATTATAGGCACACTTGGGGTTTGATCATATAATAATGGGAAACAGAGATTTTATGGAGTATCTTGCTAAGTTGATCAACAGGCCAATTCAAACTTAAGGCCCACAGAATAAAATTAAAGTGATTGGCCTGCTCTACACTGTCTTCTGGCCCAGAGGATTTCTCTGGAGACCATAAGAAATCCTCATACTGGTGTGTTTTGGCTGTAATTCTTTGTCCCACATGTAGAAGATGGGTTCTGAAAATATTTTTACTGACTTTCCTAAATTAAAATTTCAGTGACACAACAGAAATCTCCCATGTGTTAGGCATGCTATGCCATTAACAGACAAGGAAGAAGTAATTACTCCGTCATGATTATAGTGATAACATCACAGCTATCTCCTCAGTTATTTTAATCCAATGGGATTTAAGGGTTTTACTAATCTAGTACATATATCCACTACTGCCACATATACTGATGAAGATGCATTTCCTAACACTTCGTTTCAAAGTTCCTTCTACTGAAACACATCACATACAGTTTGAGATCATCAATGGTAAAGGTTGAGAAAAAAAGGTGCCTGATTATTTTTCAGTAGGGTTTTATTTTGCTTATCACCTTTATTTTACAGTCTCAAGTAAAAAGGAGAACGTAATTTAAACAGCAAAGCCTTAATTAGATTTGTGCCATATCACTCCTGAAGCTGTCCAAAATCTTCAAGGAAAATGACAATAGTGGCTTTACTGATGAAACTTTCAATGCTTTTCTTCAAGCTAAAGACACAGATTTAAAATCATGTAGTAAGAGAATATGTATGAAAATGCAATCTAACCAATTTACTTGAATGGACAAAGAGAGACCTAATAGACTTTAAAAAAAGACTTACCAAAAAGGTCGAAACGTTCTTTCTATGCAAAGTTATGCCTTTACCATGAGGAGGTTTTGATTACATAATAATTTTAATTGTATGTTTAATAACAAAATATTAGGGTTAAAAAGTAGCCACAAGTAAGCCATAAGCCAAATAGTATTTTGCGTCGGTGTTAAAACCTGTTATAAACAAACATACTTTTATGTGCTGTTTTAGTAAAATCAGTGGAGCATTGCACATCAATAATTCTTTGCCCAAGAGACGTAATAAGACAAAAAATAGCCACTAACCAATCAAGTGCTTGGATCCCCCATGTGTTAAATATTGTTTATACCCTAGAGATAAAGAATTGGACCCTCAGTATGTAATCAATAGTCAATCAATTCCCTCAGTGGAGCAACTGTTTTCCAGCTGACCGACATTAAAAATGCGAGAACTCAAATGAATAGCCTGTAGGACTTTCACTAAAGTAGTAACCTCTAATTCACAAATGATAAAATGAAGCACTCATCCTTAAATTGAACAGAAAAGCCCAACTATCAGGAGATTAGCTGCATTTTTTCTAGCAAAATGCTTTCCATCATGTATCTTCTCCTGATTTCTAGTAATTTTGCAAGTTTCAATTTGACGTATTTTCTTCACCAGAGTTAATTTCTGGTTAAGGTCTCATGGGCAGGGAGTATATGCAATTGCTTAAGTGTCAAAACAAACAAACAAAAAGAGTCCTAGAGAGCACATTTTTTTCCAACTAAAAAAATACATCTTATCCAGTGTAACACTGCTCACAGGGGCATACATTCAGAAAACACTCTTTTCTAACAGTCTGCTTTAATGTTCTCTCTCATCATCAAGACCAAATGTGAGCAAGAAATTATAGAGAAAAATTTTTCTGTACATCAGCTGAATGCTTTCACTGAAAGACACTTACTATGGCTATTACAGTGCAGTTCTTTGGTACGTTTTAAAACAGGCCTTACAAAATACTAACATAAGATTTGCTCACATTTAGGTATTATTTATTTCTTTTTTACTTTAGTGAACAGTACTAGATAAACATCACGGAAATTTTTAGTTCTCTAGAAAAGAGGTAAGTCTTAATAAAGGGGATATTTTCCCCCTCCTACAAACTTACTTTCAGGTCAGTTGGAGAGATCTCTAAGAACAAAAAGATCGCAATGTGGACATGGCATGACACATACTTTGACATGGAACCAACCTCCCTTCTCTCTCTGCACCTTTCTGGTGGTTATTTTCCCAGATGGTGCATCTTTCTTGTGTCTCCCATTGATTATGAGGTTTTGCTTATGGCTTTCTGCAGTGACTACTACTATGTAATGATTTTTATGCTGTTCTAAGCACTTTGGAAAATACAGTTTACATTTATAAGGCAACTTTGTAACTTTTGAATCATGTGTCAATCTGAAACACTGCATCAGTCTCCTCCAAACTGTCCTCCAAACTCATTAATTAAAACATCTGTGTGTGCCTATATATATGTATGTATGTATAGATACACATCTCAACTTTAAGCACTGCTTCCTGTATACACACGTTTAAAAACCAACATCATCTCCAGACATGAAGCAGTGTATTTTCAAGGCTAAAGCCTGTCTACCAAACAATACATGTATCGCAAAGTCTTACACCTGTGCACTATCATTCTCCCACTTCTCAGAGGCTTTCCCTAGCAGATTAACATCTGAAATGACAAACCAATAAGACACAGATATCTGCCATACTTTCTTGATTGAAAAATCAGATTGTGTCCACAGTAAATTAAAAAAACCAAAAAATATATCAACTCTTCACTTTGCTCACAGGCTCAGGGTCAAGCGAGGCTCATTCAAAATGCACGTTATAGCTCCCGAGTTATAGACAGGTATGCACTTGGCTCTACTTTGAATTGAAACTTCTGTTTTATTTGTTATTCACTTCCTTCTGCGTTGGAGGAGTCCTGGTGTACTTCCGGCCCCAAAACCAATAATATATAAATAAAGGAATTCTTTCTCCTCACCCAATGAAACACCAAGTCAGAAAAATCTATCCTGCCTACTTGTATTTTGGGGGCAGAATTAACACCTGATCTTGATACGAGCAGAGATAATAGCTATATCCATTGAATTCATTGGGACTGTTCGTATGTCTGCACCATGCTGTGGTGAGATCCTCACAGCCTCTCTGATCCTGCCTCAGTAACTATTGGACTGGGCAGCACATTGTCCTGTGGCATCTTTGCTGCTTCCAGTGCCCAGGTCAGTTGCACTCTCTCACAGAGACTACCATATAGATGTTCTCTCCCACTGGCAGTACCACATAGATGTTCTCCTGAGAAGTATAATACCTGATAATTCATTCAGTTTTTTAATTTATGAGGATATATTTTCTTCTAACTCTTAGATCTTGAATATGCAGTTATAATTCATTTGCCCATCATGTCCATCTCAATGAAGAAAAATACATCCCTTAATCATTTGGAATCTGGAGTACATTAAGCCTCTGAAAGCAGATTATATTTGCCTAGTTCTATTCCAGAAAGGCCTACCCACCAACTTCACTTGTGAAAATAATTAATTCAGAATCTTCAGATGTGGAATCAGGAATAAGTAACATTTATTTTTAATGCAGCAGTTATTCTTCTTTTAAATCAATTTCATACACTATTTTGTTAATTACTGAGGCACTTTCTGGTTTGGTAAACATGTGATTTTGAAGAACGACATTTTTATTAACTCTCATCTCCTTTTAAGTCTTCTGAATGGCCAGCAATTCCTATTAACAAAACATATGGAAGGAAAAAAAAGAAAAACCCACAAAAACCAAAAACAACCAAAAAAAAAAACCAACTCCACAACCCAACTCAAAAAGCTGTTTTATTAATAGGGATAATAATGGGAAATTGGACAAGGCATAAAAGACATAAGTATTACTAAGAACTATGTGTTACGCCTTGCCATACATTTTAATTTCCTTGAGACAAGGTTTACACTCCTCAATAGTCTCCTTTTTTTATTCCAGATCTGTAATTACATTCACTGAAGTAGTTTAGCATTAGGCACAGCGGGTCTTAGAGAATTAGGGACTTCCAGCTGTAACTAACACTACACTTACAGGAGATTTTTTTAAGTGAGTGAAAAGAATAAAACTTTTCTTACGCCTTTCATAAGGTTACATGGTTTTGATTCAACCGTAAACTAAAATAAACCACAAACCTATCTATCTTTCAAATCTAGCTTATTATGAATAATGGTTAAATTAGCACCATGTCATGGGAAAACTTACAGTTTTCTTCTGTTGATGTATAAGAAATTTTGGCATAAAATTGAACTCTTAAGCTTAACCCTGAAGTTTAAATAGTTTGAGGGCCAAATTCTCTTCTCTGACATGTTATTCTAAATTTGCAGTAGATAAGCTCAGGAGGCCAATTTGAACATAGTGGTAAATTGAGAGGAATATTTATCTTCATTCCTTCGTGCTTGAAAAATAACTAATCAAAATGTTTTAAAATGTCTTGCTGGTCTCCCAGCACAAATTTCAGCCCCCTACCCCTTGTAAGTCTAGATAACTCATCTCTCCAGTGTTGTGAGGAATATGTAAGGAAAGAACAGTTAATGCAGACTTTTTTATTTCCCAAGACTTCTTTAAATCTAATTATATGGAAGCTATTTCAGTTCCGTGGTTTGGATAAACGTAACAAAGGAAATCTGAGAAGAATGACAAACTATTCTAGTTCCCTCTATGTGATGTTCAAAAATAACCTGATGCTGAATCCTCTCTTCGTGAAAACACGTATTTGGGTTCTTCATAAAAAAACCTGACCACAGTTAACACATCAGAAGTGGGGGATAATTATGAAAAAGATTGCCCATTGAGAAGCTTTCATCACTAAGCTTAAAATGAGACACTTCTTAGAGCAAAAAACCCCACACTCAAGCACAGAAACTTCATGGAAATCAGGCAAGTAAAGGATGTTGTGACAGAAAATTTAATCCCACTGGATATAATAATTCAAAGGAACAACTTGTATTTTTAGTGACACCCTAACAGAAATCCTAGCAAAAGATGAAGATTGTTTTTTGGTTAGTTGGAATACATACTTACTCTTCAGAGTAAGTGCTCAGTCTCATTAATCAGGTCACCAGGAAAAACAGGGACAGATCTGTGTGAGATAAGACTTTTGAACATGTAGGGATAAAAGAGATAAGAAGTTAAGACAGCTAGTGATGGTGAAACTAGTTTCTTTAGTGCATATGTGTGTGTCCTCCTGGGTCCTACAAGATACAAAATGCAATCTTCATACGACCAAGAAGGACACAACATGGAATACATCCTTGATTATTAAGGGGGAAAAAACACCTAAAGAGTCATTTCCAAGCAAGACACAGAAGGTCACTGCCCCAACATGGCAGTGCTGTCATGCCACTTTGCTCCACAATGAACTCACATGAAGCAGAGAACAGCTGTTATTCCCTCAATATAGCTCTAGTCCAAGTCCTGCTCTCAAATCACCTGCAAGACACATCCAGATGGGGCATCACAGACCAACCACTCTTACTTTTACATCTTATTTATGTATCTGTAAATGAGTGGTACATGTAGGATATCTGACAGTTACTGTCTCACCCTTCTTTTTCCAGCCTCACTGAAGACACCTTATGATGCTGTGCTCTGCTGTTATGGCCTCAGCTAAATGAGCAGGACCCTGTTGCAGTAAAGGACTAGGTCCCATCCCCTCTCAAACCTTGCCCCTGGTCTTGTGTTCCAGCCACTTGCCTTGTGCTGCTCCTAAAGTTCACCCACTGGCACTCCAGGTCAGCTCTCCTCACTATGCAAATAGCTAAACAAGGCACCAGAAGAAATAAAATAAAAGAAAGGGGTGTGACAAGGTGCAGCTCAGTGAGTTGGATAAGTTCATCATATGGTTTGACTAAAGCTGGAACTAGTCCTGAGAGTGAGGGAAACAGAGAAGAAAAGGAGGGGAAGCGCATTTCAGCCCTCCTGCCATTCGGCTCATTGATAATATGAAGTAGGACCTTCAGAAAAGTAACATGAGAAAACATACTGAAATTATTCTTCTTGCATGCTCTGTTCTGTATCCAGCACTGTTCTGCATGCTTTTTGTTTCAAACAAACAAAAAACAAAATAAAGTTGCTCAATTTTCTTTTAAATCAGACACTTGGATTTGATTTTTAGCAATAACAGATAATCCAAATATATAATTATGGTTTAAAATGCTTGGCTGAGTACTCAGCTGAATGTAATACCTTTCCTGACTGAGGGGACGATGATCCATTCTCTTCAGCTGACAGTCAGGTACTGCCAGCTGGAGTAAAAAGCTGCTGTTAATGTGTTGGTGACGGGAGTTATAAGGGTTGATGACTTGTAAGAAAAGCCTCATCAAAGTTCTCTACCCCAAAAAGCAAACATACACCATCACAACAAGTACTGTTTGCTATAAAAATTGAATGAATACTAAACCATGACTGTTATTTAAGCCCTAGATCTGCCCTTTCTAGGCTGGAGAGAGAGCTACCTTTGTGACTGCCCATAAGAACTGCACCTGCTCCAGGGACAACTGGATAACTTCTCTAAGGATGTTCAGCAGTCCCACTCCTTTTGTATACAATATAGATAAAAAAATTAACACAACACAAAGCAAAGCTTTATTATGTCTAATATTAATGAATTTTAAAAAATTCCATTTAAAGTTATATAGATATTATGAAATAATATTCCATCTGGTCTAGTGGGAGGCGTCCCGGCGCATGGCAGGGGGGCTGGAACTGGATGATCTTTAAGGTCCCTTCCAACCCAAACCATGCTATGATTCTATGTTACTATACATATTTACATGTTCTATTTTATAGCTCAATACAATTATTTAGTTAGGGGTAAACATCCCAAATGTTGTTCATAATAGACCTTTTCCTCAAAACAAATGACACTAGTAACTATTGCTCTCAGGCTTACATTCTTTCTGTTGAAAAGAAGACACATGTAAGGCTTTACATATTCTACCTTGAAAATAACTTTTTATATTTTTTTCCTGGAGAAGGGTACACTAAAGGTTTGTTCACAGAACATAAAGAATTCGAGCTACAGCAAGCAATCACTCAGGACCAGTCATGTCGATAACCAGCAGCATCTTTTCCAGGCAGTAAAGAAATCTGTGGCAATCTAGTTTTCCATTAACCAGCTGAGCCTTAATGCTCTGTAAAAGCAAGAATATCTGGAAGTTCACTGGGACACTACAACCCGTTACTGATGGACTGCTCAGTACCCAGGGCAGATCGTACTCAGCAGAAGCTTCCAAGGCCAGAACATCAATTCCTTTTTACATTATTTGTCTTTTTTTAGTCCAGTTTCCCTAAACTGTGCAGTGATCTCACTGCCAAGTGCCTGCCTTTCCAGTTACTCACCTACTAATTTCTGAACTTATCACCCAACTTTCAGTTTTTTCCAAAATGGGGTTTAATTTCCACTGGACAGAGAGTAGCAAGTCTACCAGTGTCACTTGGGGGAGGTGGAAGGGGTGGCTGTGACTCCACTTCACCCATTACCAGCCATCAGCCACAAGGGCATTCTCCAGGGTTATAAATCCCTAAGAAGCCAAACTTCCCTAGTTCCCCTCATCTTGGTTTCTCTCCAGTACAGTCTCTAGCAGGCAACAGGAGAAAAATGTTAGTGGGCTACAGCCAAAAGACAGTCACTATAATTTCCTTCTTGCTGAACTGCACCATCCTAACCCACACAAACTGCTCAGGCAGCTCCACTCCAGTAGGAAATGTTTTGTCTGGCTCTGCACCAAACCTAGCTGTGGCAGAGGTGACCCACTGCCCGGTCTCCTGGCGAAGCACAGTCTGTGAGTATCACCAGCCAGCTGTGCTTGGCCTTGAATTGCCCCTGTTTGTCACGGCCAGGCCTGGTCTGTGCCAGAGCTGGAGATGGCTCCCTGCCCCAGCCTGAGCATCCTCTGGAAGGTGAAACAAGTCCCCATGCCCCAGCACAGCCCAGATCTCCCGCATCTGCCCCAGCAAAACTAGAAAAATGCATCACATGGGAACCAGTCAAGTTCAAGAGGAAGTTTAAAGGAGCAAGTCCAGACATCAGTCTCTCAGATTAGTCATTTTTTCTCTGTGAAAATCAGAGAAGCAGTCCCGAGTTTGGGGAGAAACTGGGCTTCCTCAGTGCTGGCTGCGTTAGAACCTCGGGAAGTTGGGAGGCTTGCTCAGAGCATAGACCTACTGTGGCCGCAACTGACCTCCCAGCAGAAGCCCGAGTGACCCTCTCCGCCCTCAGGCTTCGGATACCCCCACAGCTGAACTCCTGCCGGGGAGCGGGGCTGAGCTGCGGTGCCCTCGGCGGGACTCAACCCCGTCACAGGCCAAACCTCCCCGGGAGCCTGCCGCCTCAGGGACAGGGAGCGCAATCCTAGTCCCGCTTTCCGCTCGCCCGCTCCCGCCTGCAGCGGGCTGCCCCGGTGGAGGAGCCATCGGGCTTAGCCGCTGGAGGAGGCAGCAGGGACGGGACGCGGTGGGGGGCTGTATCCCCAGCTGGCCAGCGCGGTGGCTCTTACCTCCG
>JANHGB010022896.1:0-45746 GCA_026283785.1 Coracopsis vasa
GGGACCTTAAAGCTCATCCAGTTCCAACCCCCTGCCATGGGCAGGGACACCTTCCACCAGACCAGGTTGCTCCAAGCACCATCCAACCTGGCCTTGAACACAGCTTCTCTGGACAGCCTATGCCAGTGCCTGTGCCAGGGTCTCACCACCCCCACAATAAAGAATTTCTTCCTTATATCTAGTCTAAATCTTCTTTCAGTTTTACCTAGTTTTGCTTCTGTCCTCACTCTCCTCCATCTGATGATATTCTGGATCTTTATCAAACTGATTGTCATGGAAGAAGTTGCTTATCCATCACTTTTGCTGCTTCCAAAGGCATGGAAATCTTCTCACCCAGCACTTAGGGACTGAAGTCCGAACACATAAAGACCAAAGATGGGACAATGCAGTCAGCACTAGAGACTTTATCCCTGGTGGTGGAAACCTTGTGTGTGGATCTACAGCATACACTGTCAGCTGCCACAGCATCTGAACAAGTGAGCAGAGGTGTCAAAATGCTGAAATGCATATTTAAAAATGCTGAAATGCATATTTAAAAATGCTGAAATGCATATTTAAAAAATCCCTATAGCAATTATTTATTTACTATATTAATATTTGTAGTTCCAGGCTCACGATTTCTGTCTCTCAAGCTTGGCAACACCAGAGCTGAAATATATACCAAAATACAATCTGCGTTTCTTCGCTTATGACATTTACTTTGTCTTTAAACTTCACAAACCAGCAAGACTTGCCTTGTGTTAGGAGCTGTCCTACTCCAAAGGGGAACCATAGAACAGAAAAAACATCCTTCCATAGAAAAGAGAAATCAAACCAGAGCCGTTTCTCTCCCTCTCAGCCTATCACAATTACACGTAAGACAATGACTGATGGCTGGTTCTACCAGTGGACTTGACAAGTATGGAGTCACCTAACAAGAGCACATGGGCTTTTGTAAAGCAGCTTTTGTCACTATAAAGAAATACATTCTCCTTCTGGACAAATTAATTCTTCTAACAAACTTCACCTTTCCATAGCCATGGATTTTTACTTTTTTCCCAAAGGCCAGCCCCGAGGACTTCAACCATCTCATCCCAGGACTAGTACAAGCCACGGGAGCAGACCTAGCCTTCTCCCAAGCAGCGTATCACTAATGTTTGAACCTGGAACATCCTTCTTGGCTGCTTTTAAAGCATACTCCAATATTTAGTGCTAGTGTTTCACTTGCATATTAATGCCTCAAATTTTATTACCCCATGATCATAAAACCCCAGCTGCTGATCACAGCCCCAGCCTTCGTTATTTTACCCTGCTGAATTCCTGGGACTAAGTCCAGCGTTGCTTAGTATAGCTGGTCACTCAGTCAGCGTGAGGAGACAGCCCTCTACAGATTGTTGGCTAAATTCATTTACTCACATGAAATATTCCACTCGGCTGCCAGCAAGCTGTTTCCCTCCTGCAGCCAAAATCGTCAGGGCAGCCAGGACGGCAGCGTGGTTGGACAACAGGATGCAGGGACTGGACATACCAATGGCCAGGTCAGCCTTCAAATACACCTTTGCAGGACTTGTTTTATTTGGGGCACAGAATTTCCCCTTTCTCTTATCTTTTCACTACTCTTGCTGAGCAGGAGAGACCTTTCAAGACCGTGCTTTAGGAGCAAGAGGCAAAGAGAAGGGACCAAGTCCAGGTCTATGGTTTCATGAGGTTTCTCTGAATTCTGGTTTAGGATGCACCAGCATTTGGAGGAGTTTCCCTTATAACCTGACCTTCTGTTCTCCCTGCCATTTTAATTAGACATACGGTCCCCCCCAGCTATTCCCCCACCTTCAAGGTTACCTGTCCCTATGTTCTGCCACAGAAAGCCCTGCTCCACCCTGAGGGCATCCGTGATTTCACAGCAGTGGAGGGATCAGGCACCAGGAGAACGGGAAGAGCCTGTTCACTGCATTTGCTGGTTCAATCTGCAACAGCAATCAGACCAGCACGAAGATCGGCATTTCACAGCAGCTGCAACCATGGAAGCAAAGAAATGCAGCCTTTTGCCCCCTGTTAAAGTGATAATTCTTAACAAACCCTTTATCCAGATCTGCGTTAACCCCTGCACCTGCTAATCAGTTAATTACACAATTCAATTGACTGCAAATTGAGTTGTCCTGCAGCTAACAAGAAATGACTAACACAGTGCTTGTTATTGAGTTGGAGCTGGATCCCTTAGTGTGTGGCCGTGTAGGCTGGTAGCAAGAGGGGTTTGTGGTGGGGAACATCTGGGGACAATCAGTACAAAGGTGGTAGAATCCAAGGGAGAAATCCAGGTGAGGTAAAAGGAGTGGTCTTTGGAGCCTGAAGGGAAAAGTGGTGGGAACACGCTGCACCCCATCCTTGTACTGGCATGCTGGATGACCCCGCACCATCTGCCCCATCTCCCAGTGCTTTGGAACAAAGTGATGTGGACTCTTTAGTCGCAGTGCTATGGGCAAAAGCTTCTCAGGATGACACAAGGGACATGTAGTCTTGACAGCTCAGTCCTTCCCATAACATCAGCTACCATCAGAGGGATGGTGACAGACAAAAGCATGGCATGGTCCTTCTCTTCACCTGCTTCCTGGGTTACCTCCCCTGCCATGTTCCTGGGGACATCTTCCTGCACCCTGCTCCCAGCCTTTGCCTTGAGGTTGGGCAGCTCCATGAAAATCATAACTCAGACTTTGCTCTGGAGCCCCTCTCTCTGACAGAGAGGACAGAGGAAGGGGTCTGGGTTTGTCCTTGCTACATGCAGCAGGTTGGTGATCGCAAGGTGATGATGTTAACCCTCCCTCTTATCACTGTCTTTGATGTGTTGCAGAGATCCTAAACGGATCAGACATTGAAACTCCCCCCACAGAGCTGTGGAGGCAGTCTCACTTATTTTAACTGGTTATGACTGGCCTGTACTAGGATGAACTGCATGTGGAAAACATACTTTTCCCTTTTTAAGATAAAAATAAACCAGATCCTACTTAAGGCAGTTCTTTTTGACAAAATATTAAATTAATTTATGGAACAAGGCAGATAATCAGTAATTGAACAAAATGAGAAATTCGGTTTCCTGTGAAAAACATGTATGTTTTTCTATTGAGAAAATTTGATGTAGCCCATAGTCTTACCCAAGTGAAGTTTCTCATATTTCTGCATCTTTTGTCTCTTTCCCATTATAACTTTTTTACTGGGGGGATGGCAAAGATGTTAAACTCTTCAAAAAGGAAGCTGTCAGGATTATGCCATTATGTAAAGGTGAAAAGATTGTAACTGTGCATGCTGTGATTTTAGACTGCAGTTTAGCAAGGCAGTTACAGAGCAGCCAAACTTTAAGTCTCTGAGTCACCTCTTTGGAGTGACACATTTGTAAGAATTGTCTCCTACTTAATGTGTCCTTGTCACTGTACATGTCATGCACTACCTAGAATGAACAACTGAAATTTTGTCTCCCTCCCTCAATCATTTGAAAGCAGTATATCAAGCAGTTCTTCAGCATAAGAGAGAACTGGAATTTACGTTGGTTATATGAAATATTTATTTTTCCAGTACATGAAGTATATAACTGTGCTGATAGCATTCAGCAACAGGGAGAATAATCAGGGCTAAGGTCTTATTGTTTGGGAGACTTTGAAATGAGTTTTCAACCAGATGTGTTTTTAGTCCTATTAAATTGATAGCTCAGATGAACAAAGCCACACTCCTACATTGAGCATGATGGAAGTTTAGAGGGTCTCTACAGTGTGTTGTAGCACTAACCACTTTCAGGATCTTATTGCAGAGCCATAATTTTTTTCTGATCTTTTTAGAAGTGTCATAGAGTTGCACTGGGACACTGCGTAGTTTTAGCAGTAGTGTAGGTGCACTGAAAATGAATAGTAGAAGGACAAAGAAGACCCCACTTTTTGAGGCAAGAGAAGATGAATGCCAGAATGCACCTTTGCCATATCCCATACTTAGGGATGAAGTACAAGCAATGGATTTGATAGCTGTCACATTACTTAGATATCAGGGTTTCTGGGATCACCCTACATCTTTGACATGTGCAGGAATGAAGACGAAAAGAGAAAGGTGGCTGCCTCAGTGTTCAGATTCCACTGGAGCTGCCTCTGCTTTGCACATGTTCATACACTACAACAACAATAAAAATCTATCTCAGAAAAGAAAGATTCCATGAAGCATATCCTTGTAATAGAACAAAATCTGGTTTCAGGCAGGAAGGCTATCTCTTTTGGATCAGGAATCCAAAAATAGAGCATAAGACTGTGACGGCAAAAGACTGTGAGCGTAAGTTACAGTGCTCAGATTCTGTACTGTAACTGTTGCAACTTGAAAGGGGGATTATAGGAAACATCCTTAATCCATGGACACATTTGTGAAAATGGGCAATCTGAAAAGAGATATTAAATATATTGGAAATATATTTAATGTGTCAGTGTTTCATCAGCTCCACTAGGTAAAAATTTTCAGTTAAAAATCTGAACTTGGGTTTGTTTTGGGATGGCTTTTTCCATGAAAATTATGTTTCTTGTTTCTGTAAAAGTTGCAGTCTGTGTTCAACCACATGCATAGCCCCAAAGTATTCTTGTAAACCTTGTTCAAGTGCAGCCTAGCTGGAGACTTGGTTGGAGATACGAGATTGCATCTTGAATTTGTGAGGAGGTAGACTAGCATCGGATGAAAAAATTAGAACTATTGAATATGTCATCAATTAGAATTAAATTGTGAATACTCTGTGGACTTTTTGTCATTCATACAGAAATTATTACAAATTAGTATGGCTAGCCACAAAGGTCCATTAAACACAGAGTGATTGCCTTTAATAAATACTTAAGTCAATTTTCCACTTCAGATCAAAAAGAGAAGGAGTGAGAACTTCAGAGTAGGAATAATATTATCTTGGTGTCTCTCCATTACATCTTTAATGGGTTAAGAGCTGTTTTTACTTGCAGACATACTGAGGGAAGACTTGTTATTTTTGAACTTTTAAGTCATTCTGTTTTAATCTGTGACCTGACATTTTTATGAGGCATTGTTGAGCTTGGGGGTAGAAGGTTTCCTGTCTCACTGCCTCCAGAAACTTTTCTTTCAGCTTTCAAAATGGGAAAGTTATGAGAGGTCTAGCTACAGTCATGCAAAAATTGTAATAATAAAAATGTAATAGAAACCAGAAACACGAAATTCTGCATCAGCAAGAACTTTTTACTCTTCCAAATCCAGCTTTTGCCTCCTTTCTTCAATGTGTCAGATCTCATTTTCCTATTGATCATCATCAAACAGCTTCTTGTTCCATGAACTTCTTGTAATTGTTCTGAACATATTTTTGTTTGTAAAATATACGTTTTGTGGAAAAAAATAGCTCAAGGACACAAAAACATCCTTGATATTTATCCCTGATATCCCTGGTATTAATCCCTGAAATGAATTCTGGTGTCAAACAACTTCTGGCTTTGACCCACTTATTCCAAATCATGAATCATATTTTTCTGTTTCTGAAGGTCTAACTGCTTAGCCAGCACCTCTCTCTCCTGTGGATTCCTTCCTGACATTCAGCAGAGATCCTCAACTCCTGTATTGTTGAACTCACCAGCATTTGTAGTAATATCAAGAGGAACTCTAGGGACAGCAGTGTGTCCTGGGATCAGCAGTAGCAGTCATTTTTCTCTTTCTTAGTAGCTGGTACAATGCTGTGTTTTTTGACTTTCAGCCTGGGAACAACACTGATGTTTTTAGTTGTTGCTCAGTAATATTTACTCTGACCAAGGACTTTCTGAGTCTCATGCTCTGCCAGGGAAGAGGGAAAGCCAGGAGGAAACAGAGACAGGACACCTGACCCAAACTAGCCAAAGGGGTATTCCATACCACAGCACGTCATGCCCAGTATAGAAACAGTGGGGAGTTACCTGGAAGGGCTAGGTCGCTGCTCGGGTCGGACTGGGTATCGGTCAGCGGGTGGTAAGCAGTTGTATTCTCTTCACTTGTTATTTCCCTTATCATTATTATTATTGGTGATAGCAGTTGTGGTTTTGTGTTATACCTTAGTTACTGAACTGTCCTTATCTCAACCTGTGGGAGTTACATTCTTTTGATTCTCCTCCCCATCCCTCTGGCAGCGGCGGGAGGAAGAAGCAGGAGAGTGAGCGAGCGGCTGTGTGGTTCTGAGTTACAGGCTGGGTTTAAACCATGACACAGTGTTAGTTCATCTCATAGTTTTTCTTAATTCATCCATAGCACAGATGCTTAAGGAGACGGTGTGATACCCTACAGAAAAGAAAAAAAAATCTTTCATATGTATTAAGAGTTATTTCCAAAGAATGCAGAAAGGAGGTAGGGAAGAACCAAGAGCAAGCAATATGTGAGTATTTAGGGGAGAGAGAAGTATCGTGGAATATTGATGAAGCAGTGGAAATGTCAGCAGTACGATCAGTCATATAACAGAATCATAAAATAGTTTGGTTTGGAAGCAATCATCTAGTTCCACCTGCCCCTGCCACAGAGAGGGACACCTTCCACAAGACCAGCTTGCTCAAAGCCCCATCCAAGCTGGCCTTGAACACTTCCAGGGATAGGGTAACCACAACTTCTCTGGGCAACCCATTCTAGTGTCTCACCACCCTCACAGTAAATAATTTATTCCAAATATCTAATCTAAATCTACCCTCTTTCAGTTTAAAGCCATTACTCTTGTCCTATCACCATATGCCTTTCTAAAATGTCTCTGTACAGATAAGCTAAGTCCTGGGTGTAGTAAGCATCATCAACTTCTTAAACTGAATTCATTGTATGAATTATAGTACTTTACAATGACTTGATCTTTGATTGTAGGTGGGAAATAGTGCAATTTAAAAACTAGGACAAGGTGTTCAGTCGGGGTTTCAGAGCTGTTCTTGTGCCCACATTGATTCATCAATTAATTTGAAAAAAAAAAATAAAATTCATTGTTTCTTTCCATTTATCTATGTACAATGGACTTAATACACCCTGTGAGTGGATTTCTTGAATAACTAAAGTTCCAGAAGGAAAGATGCTATAAGACCGTGATGTTGTTTTAGTTCTGAGTTTCAGAACACCACTTTGCATTTAACAGACTAGACTGTAATACCAACAGCCATATACTGCTCATCTCATCTCCCTTGCTTCTTGTAAAACTCGATTTCCTATGGCTGGGAGATATTTCTCAGGGTATTACTCTCTAACACTATATAGTAAAAAAAACTCCCTCAAAAAAAAGTAAGGAAAAAAAAATCAGAAAAAAATAAACTAAAAAAAAGAAAAAAAAGTCTTCTTCTTCCCAGAAAATAACATAGTAGCTAAGTTAAGATGTACCTTGACAAGAGTTGCAAATAATTATTAAGGAACAAAAGAAAAGAAATGAAAGAACATTCAGGAAATTGTGCAGTAGCTTTCACTGGTGATCATCAAAAATGTAAAAGGTATTTACTGTGTCTTTAAAGTGCAGGACTAGGATTTGCACATTGGGTTTGGGGAAGAATTGTGAGATTTAGCATGAATGAGTTTACGGATGTCTTCCCCACTGTTCAGCATATTTTTTAGAGGCAAATAGATCAATAAACACATAATTGCAGGAGAAAACGAAACATCAGCCTTTTGGCTGCATAATGGTTACCTTCAAATTTCTTCAAACAGCCAAATAGTTGTTTGTGGTTCTCAGGTCCAGATGTACAGTTCATAAACGCAGGGATATTACTAGGGAATTGGTCCCTCTCATCTTGAGTGAACAGCTTGATTTTCTTAAAGATATATCCATCTGAAATTTCTCATTTGTCATCACATGGTTTGAATGTCATGATTAAGTGTTTGTTAAGAGGGGGCTACTCCAATTTTAGTAGCAATGATGACCCATATTAACTTAATGAGAAAAGCTGTCCTTTCCTGAACAGGAATAAAATAGGTTAAAAAAAAATCAGTCAGAGATCCGAAAGAGTATTTTGAACATTATTTAGTAGTACGCTTGAAAAAACAGTCACATCATGCATAATATACAGAGAGTGATTAAGCTCATGCAAACATAGAGAAAAAAAGCTGAGTTAAATAGCTCATTATTTCAAATATAAAAAACTTAATTATCTTAATGTAAGATAACTACACTGGCAATCTGGGCACTGAATTATTGCAGTGTTGTTTTTACTACAACCTGTTTTACTACAGGCCACGTTTTATCCTTCCTGTGAAGTTTTATCCTATTTTCTTCATCATTGCTCCAAATTATTGCCTAAAAAAAGTGGTTTTATGGCTGAGAGTGGATTTTGATCTCCATGATTTGTTATGCATTTGACCTTTCTAGAAGATACATTGGGGCTTAATTCTGCTGTGGGTGTTTACTTACCAGAAACTTAAACTGAGATGTATACAACGAAGTTTACATATGCCAAACAGCCTTTAGGAGATAATAATTTTCAGTCAGTACTATCTGAGGTTAAATTTGAAGCAGCATCCTAAGGGTCAAAGGCTTTGACTCATATTTCTTTTTCCACTCTCTTTAGCAACTTACCAGAATTTTATCTTGTTAGCAGCAGCTGTTTAAACAAAGCCATGAAAACACGTTTATTTCCTTTGAAAGAATCAAAAAGAAGTATTATGAGACAGTATATTCTTGAAGATGGGCTTGAAAAGATAGAAAAAGTCTTGTGCAGTTTTATTATCAGCTTGCATTTAATAGTGATGAAGATAATGGTGAATTCCTGAATATGGAGTTGTATTTAATGAGCATGAAGGGTGTTAAATCAACCTTGGGAACAAAGTCTCTTCCATTTATTAATGGATAAAAGCAAAAAAAGGATTATCGGATACTGCTCAATTTATGCAGCTTAATTTTATCATCAATTTACTATGGTGTCAGGAAAAAACAACTAATCACTGAAGTCTTTCTGACGACACCAGTAAACATTTATGATACATTCTTTGGGGTCTGGTGTTTTCTAAAGTTGCTCTTGTTTAAGTGGAAAACAATTGAAATTCTTTTCCTTTGCTGAAACACAGTGTTTGCGCGTGTGGGAAAGATATTAGTGCTGAAAATAAATTGTAATCTTCTTTTAATTGTTAGTGCTATTTTTAACTTAGAGGCCATGAGCTCAATGAAACAGCAGACTCATCAGAAATATCTCATGACCTTGGAAGCTGCTTTTCTTAAAAAGAGTAGTGATAATCTCATTGCCTCCAACATGGTTCATAGTTTTTCTTTAATAAGAAATGACTTTAAAGAAATTTTGGAGTTTTAAAGAAATATATTTTTCCAGTCAAGAAAAACCAAAAGCACTCCAGAAAGACATGGTGCTGGTTAGCTAGAGAGCAGGTCAAGATTAACTGCTCTAAGTTAGTGAGGGAAAAGACCTGATTTACAGAAGCTAATGCTTTAACGCTGTAATGAATTGAATCATTGCAGATTAGAACTAAACCTGGGATTTTGTAATAATTAATTGAACGAATTGTCATGTATACTACAAAATGTTAATACACCTTTATTTCAAAGTTGTCAGAAACAGTAGTTTAAAAGTGGCATTTTTCACATTTTCCATGTATTTTTATTAGATGATGTCACTAATAGGAGGAGTACTAAGTCCCAGCACGTAGGTAGTTGCTCACCTTCTAAAACATTCCCAAAAGCATACTTTTTTCTACTTCCTTATTTTTACTCTCCATCCCATTTCCTTCCATAAGGAACCCCACAACTGCGGTGCAGCATCAGCTCTTTAATCTCTCTTTGGCTTGTGTCCTAGGTCCCTTGAAGTAGCTCTTCTCTGAGAAATTAAAAGAAAATGAAAGAATAGAGAGATGCTTCAAAAAATGTGTGCTTTCATTGAAGGTAGTGGTTTCTAGAAACTGGTAAGAAATACACCTAGCATTCATATAACGTATCCTTCCAATACAATCTTTCTAGTTCTACTTTGTAAAGATGTCCATGTACTGTAGGTACAATGATGGGTACAAATACCAAAACTTTTAAATTAATATATGCTCATACAGTCCTATCTATGCTATGATTAAGCTATCGCTCAAAACTTGTTAATCAAGAGTTCTAATTGATCCAGGAACATTTTAACAGTGACATTACTTCAGAATCATTGCAGAGAGTTAAAGAAAGCATGATCAAAACTGATGGATCTCTCTGTCTAAACAAAGAAGGGAATTAACTTCAATGAAAAGCCTAATATCCTTCATTGCAGATAATCATAATTTGCACTGGTTGGTTTTGTGGTGCATAGAAAATGTTTAATTTTATAAATGTTTTTTTGAAAGACGACTTTTATAGTCAGATATGGAAATATATTTTCTCAAATCCTCCATTAGAATAACTTCTGTAAATTATAAATTCAAAGTCCTAATTTCTAGAATTTCTGTATACACATGTTACAGTGGATCTGATGAGTTCCTTTTAGATCCATTATTTTGTAAGAAATGCTGTGCTTTTAGTCAAAGAGGAAAAAAAAAAGACAGCAAGCCCTAGTATGTTTGAAATAATCTCCTAAGATTTTGTACTAAATGCCATCTTTCCATCAATGACAACTAGTGTATTTATACATTTAAAAATAAATAAATGAAAAGGCTGTTCAAGCTGGAAAATCTGAGAAAGTGTCGTGGTTGAAGCCAAGCTGTAAATCAGAACCACACAGCTCGCTCTCTCACTCCCCTCCCACCCGGAGGGATGGAGAAGAGAATTGAAAGAACGTAACTCCCACGCGTTGAGATAAGAACAGTCCAGTAACTAAGGTACAACACAAACCACCACTGCTACCACCAATAATAATAATGATAAGGGAAATAACAAGGGAAGAGAATACAACCGCTCACCAGCTGCTGACCGGTACCCAGTCTGACCCGAGCAGTGATCTAGCCTGTCCGGGTAACTGCCCCAGTTTATGTAGTGGGCATGATGTGCTGTGGTATGGAATACCTCCTTGCCTAGTTTGGGTCAGGTGTCCTGTCTCTGTTTCCTCCTGGTTTTCCCTCCTCCCTGGCAGAGCATGAGGCTCAGAAAGTCCTTGGTCAGACTAAACATTTGTGAGCAACAACTAAAAACATCGGTGTTATCAGCGCTGTTCCCAGGCCAAAAGTCAAAAACACAGCACTGCAGCAGCTACTAAGAAAGAGAAAACTGACTGCTACTGCTGAACACAGGACAGAAAGGCCTGGGAAAGCTTTCTTGTTGAATGAGGAATGTTCAAAGAAAGTGGTCGACAGCTCCTTCAAACGCTGCCTTATCAATAAGTAAAAGAATAAATATGGTTGGGGAAAACTGACTTCAGAATGCTTTATATCTTGCTAGAGGACTGGCCAAACAGATGAGTTATACCCAGTTTTTCACTCCTTACCGTGTATATGCCAAGGCCTGGTTAGGATCTCTGCATGCATATAGCTATATAGGGAATACAGTCCTAATTTGCACCTGTATACTGGCAGTTCACAAAAGACACATACTTTTTAAAACTCAGTGCAAGTGAGTACTTCTTTTCTCTTCCTCAAAGCAAAAGCGCTGGCATTCCATAAATTGTCTTTCATTAATTGTTTGTGGGGTTTTTTGTTTGGTTGGTTGGGTTTTTTTAATTATTTTTAAATCTTTTTAGCTGTGGCTAGTATCTGTCCTTATTTTACAAGTTTTGGAGGCTTGTAAGTCTCAAAGCCACTCTGTCACTAAGCTTACAGGTACAGTAGTTACGTTAGCAGAATAAGCTCTCATGAATATAGGTCCAGTCATTTATTATTACAAACAATTCATTTATCCAGGTTCAAAATCTATAGACATCCGTTTCAAACTAATATCCAGAAGACAATAGTTTCGCTTATCAATCTATCCATTTTGGCTTCATTTTAGCAAAGACTCCATTAGCAAATGTTACTTGATGTGCTTCTAAGTCCCAGAACACAGGAGAAAGATCTTTTCAAGCTTGACATGTAAATTGCAGCATAGAGAAATGACTACTGACTGCATTTATTACCCACACTATTGGCCAATTTGTCAGTTCCTATTGAAACCACTTGCTTGCTCTGCCAGACGAAAAAAGCATCCCACAACAAGAGTGAAGAAAGAAGGTAAGCTGTGAGAAATAGTTTGTGATGTACCTCTACATCATCAGGTTATGAAAGAAGGAAGGAACAGGAAGAAAGGAATATTTATTAATTAATGCATTAAAAAGTTAATTATCTTTCATTCTCCCACCCACTTGTGTGTGTATGTGTGCATGTGTGTCCTTTTAGCCCTAGTGCCAGAGGAGCCAAATACAAATGGATGGCTAAGCATTCTTCCCTCAGAGTTTGAAAAAGTGAATGTGATTATTACCTGCAGAAAGGTTTACCACTCATTGTTTTGTACCAAAATGACTACTGTATAAGTAAAATAAAAAGAGATCTCAGGTGTCAACCCAACAGTTGATGAGACATTTAAAAAAAAACTCTCCAAGCAGCTCAATAGCAGCAATGTTAAACCTCAACTATGTCTCTGGCATCTCGTACTAACAGACCTTGTTTCTATGAAGAAGGCCGTTGACTTGCTTGTTGTTTTATCTGGCACTGCTCCCTGCACAAAAATCAATTTCCAATTCCTTTTAATGTTTAGCACTAAATCCAGAAAGCAAAACAAAGCATATGAGTCTTGCATTTATTACAGCAGCCTCTTGTGTTTGGCTTCAGGGCAGCCTTCTAATCAACGGAATGAATAAACAGTCATTGACTCACTTTCAGGGAACATGGGAGACAGCTCAATTTTCCTGAAGGCCAGCACAGAGAAGGGGCCTCCAAATCATAAATCAAAACACTATCAGGCCGTTAATTTAGCCTGGCAATTATTAAGATATTAAAGCATTTGTACTATGTTTATTGATGGAGGCTAAGGGACAAAGGCAAACTTCCTTAAATCTATACCTTCAAGGAAAATGGAAGTATCTTATAAGCAATATAACATTTTCAGAGACAGTTTGGGTTTTCTTTTAAGTTTTCTTATTGGCCTTTCTCCATCTAAAGCTATAGAAGTATGAACTTCCACATTACATAGGCATGTGTATTTTTCTGCATATAAATTGTCATAAATAGGCATGAAAAGTGGTTAATAAGATAAAATTTCATACCTGCCATTTTCTGTGGAGCAGATTCACTGGATAGTTACAGAATTGTGTTTCCTTTTATTCTCACTTCAGTTGTATGAATCTTAACTACTGTGAACCTTCCAAAAGGAGTGGGAGGTTCCCTCCAGCCTTTCCTTTAGGCTACTCCAAGGAGATATAAGATGACAGAAGTCTCAGAATCTGAATCAGTATTCTGACCACTAGTACAGGATATAAAAAATGAGCGACATAATCTTCCATTTTTCTTTCTACCAATATCTGCTAAATGAGGAGTAGGACATGTTGCAGTCTGAGAATCTTTCAGACTCTTTAATTTTGCTTTTAAATGCTAGTTTATATTCTTCATGGTTTCAGAGAAGAAAATGAAAAAGGATATCCTGGAGCATTTACCTGAGGAGAAAAATGCAACAATTTTTAATCTATATGCTATTGTTTAATATCAGAGTTTTCAAGGCTTGCTTCCTTTTGGGGCTTTTTTTAGTGTTTGAGTTTGGAAATTAACTACAAATGAAAAATAATTCTTTAATCCTCCTCCTCCTCATATTTTTAAAATTTTCTATATCATTAAATAATATATTTTAGAAACTTCAGCTGACATTAAAAATTTATTAAAAAAATTGCAATATAATTTCCTTTTACTATGTGGCCTGTGCTAACACAGATTCATGTACGTGGGTAATCATCTGTTCTCCAAAAAATACCATACTTCTCAACAATTGTGCCAATTTTGATTAAGACAAAAGCAGATTATCTGTGGCTACATGCTATTTCTAAAAAAACTGTAGTTGATAAAAATATTCTAATTATTCTCTCCTTATTAGCTGAAAGATTGATTAAATGCATACAGAAAAATAGCTAAAACTGAATGTCACATATAGTAATGGAACTTCAGTAATCCCAGATGGCTCATCAGGCTAAACAGATAATGGAGCATGCTGTTGCAGCCAACAGCAACTTTTGATTTACTCTCCCAAAGGAGAAAGGTAATATTTCAAAATCTTTTCAGTCTGTAGATTTTTATATAGTATTTTTAGTGCTTAACTGGCTGAATTTGATCTTGAAAAATAAAAATAATTTGATTAAGGTAGGCATCACTTTAAAGGATGCTTAGAACCTAAAAGATACATACTCATATAAGCATGCAACCCTGCTGGAAATCCTGATTTCTTGTAATGCCGTAAAATTGTGCATCATTGCTTTCCCAAATTACTCTTCTTGATTGACATAGATATGTTATATAATTTTCTATGAAACTTTGTGTTTCTGTTTGTTTGCTTGCTTGCTTTCCGGTTTTCTTCATCTTGCTTTCTTTTCTTTCTTTTCCTTCCTTCCTTTGTTCCTTCTCCTTTATCTCTTCCCTTCTCTCTTTCGCTTTCTCACTCTTGTTAAAGATAGAATAAAACTGAATACCATCTGAGATTTTTCAGACACATCTTCTTAAAATGAAAATATTCTGAACTTTTGAGTGTTTATCCCATTTTGTCATAAAAAGATGACTAAATTAAGCAACTAATATTTCAAATACATTGAATAATTGCTGTTGCCACCCCAAAAAAAGGTTGGTTGGCTTTGTTTTTTTTAAATCACAGTAACTATAATCAAAGCTAGTTTTGCCAATTTATCAACATTTCTGGTATTTTAAATTATATAGAAAACATGAATCAAAGCAAGATAATTAAAAAGGGAGAAAGAAGAAAGGAAAAAAAAAAAAAAGAAAAAAGATGGAATACACCTGCTTAGCAGAATTTATAGTTCAACTCTCTTGGCTGTACCAGTCACTTAGAACATTAATTTGTCTTTTAAAGGATTAATGTGTTTAATTAAGCTTATGAAGTAATTCCTTAGAGGCTATGTCTGTATATGACAGAATAATTAATTTTTTTTTGAAAGAAAGGATATAAAAAAGTATACACCCTCACCCTAACACAGTTTTTGTGGCTTTTTCACACAATAAAACCTTCTGCATTACTTGCAGAGGAATAGGTGGTTTCCTCCATTATATTTGCTCTTTATTCTATGTATTTATTATATGTATATAAAGAAAATTCAATCTCCAGTAACCAATAATCTCTGTAACTAGAAGAGTCCTCTCTACTCGTGAAATCAGAGCAAATGTAGTAACTGTAAATGATAAATATGTAACATCTTCTATGGTTGATTTCTCAGTGGCTTAACTGATGTCCCTTTTCTTTGCAGAAGTAATGATGTATACCAGTAATAGAGCTTCCTGAAGGATTCTCAGCCTCTCAATATGTGATGGGAATGAGGAAATACTGTCATTGATGCCTCCAAATGCCGAAAACTGTTTAGTTCTGAAACATTTTGACTCTATCTATGCTTAGATTGACCTTAATATTATAAAACTCAAGTATGTAACAATCTCCTAAGTACAAGCCTCTTGAAATAATTGACTTTAGGCCTAGAAGACATTCTTTGATACTCACGCACTATTTCTGCAATGTTTTTTACGCTGTACCTTAGGTAAATAAATTCACTGACAGTGTCCTACTATTCTTAAGCTCATTTCTAAAGATTTACAACTTCACAAAATGTTAGAGAACTAGGTCTTCTAATATCACATATTTATGTTTTTTATTTTGGCTATCAATTAGCAATGTAGACAGGGGAAAGGTAGCTTATAAGGCTTGTTATCTGAAGGTGATCTCAAAATAAATCTTAATTTTCTAGGTATGAAAATAGTTGGAAGGAATTGAATTACTGTATGTTACAAAATTAATAGTCTCTTTTTGAGGTGTGATGACCACTTTAGCCACCCTATCTCAGAGTTGGAAAATAAAAAATTATCTTCATGAATAAAAATGTTAAGTATTGCCTATTTCACTTATGAATTTATGCATCGTAATGTTTACATCAAAAACTGTAACCTTTTCTTCCAAGAGTATTCTGTTTGCCTGATTCTGTCATTGCTTGCACTTGGTATGTTTTTTCTTTTGTCAGGGAACAAAGGTGTGTATACTAGAGGCAACATTGATTTTTTTTTCCCTGTTCTGACTATAAACATACATTCAAATGATCATACTGTAACTTCTTTTTTTTTTGTTGAAATTGAAAAACCAGTATGAGAACTGAAATGACATCATTATGTATTAGAAAATTAACAGTCTTTCTCTGACAGAAGGGAATCCAGATTCTGAATGTTGGTTTAGGGATTTTTTTGTTGTTTATTTTTTGGGAAATATGATTTTTTTTCCTTTCAAAATGGCATGAAGACCGTTTGAAAGTCTATCACTCCCCAAGACAAAATGGTGAGATTTTTTTTTTGTTTTTTTTTTGTTGTTTCAAAAGAAATGTCCAGTTATTTTCCTTCATTCCTAAGAAAATTAACTGATGATTCCATTCATTTTGAAACTTTAACTCCTGGAGTCAAAGTTTGATTTTGCTTATTATTTGCATGTTATGATCACTAACTTGCCCATATAAAGAAAAATTGTAATGAATACAAATAGTCAGTTGCCTATACTGAGATGTGCTTAAAGAGGTATCTGCTGGAATAAGTCCAGTAAAATCCTCTGCAGTGTTTACCTGCATACTGGTATGATTTCACAGTAGCACGTAGGAGCTGAAG
This sequence comes from Coracopsis vasa, assembly GCA_026283785.1. Classification (NCBI taxonomy): domain Eukaryota; kingdom Metazoa; phylum Chordata; class Aves; order Psittaciformes; family Psittacidae; genus Coracopsis; species Coracopsis vasa. Next base: position 16,657 of record JANHGB010022896.1, read on the forward strand.
ACTTAATTTTCCTTGGGTTCTGTAAAAACTCCTAAATAAGGAAAAAGAATGAAAAATAAAATGTTACATTCTAACACACTCTTTTATATAGTCCAGTTTTAGAAACTGTTTTTTTCGCTACCTTGAGTGATGTCTTTGGGAAGATAAACACCTCATCCACGTGTCCTTCGGTGTGTGTATGTATGTGTGTCCATATCCATTGATCCTCTCTTTTATCTTATCTCTTGATAGCTTGATCTTATCACTCAGAGATATTTAGTGTTACAGGAGCAGTTTAGAAAAAAATCAAGACCCTCTTCTATGCGATTTTTTTAATGCAAGCACTTATTTTGAATGTAGAAACACTTCTCTCCTTTCTTCCCCTCAAGATTAGCCGGCATACCATCTTCTATGCAAAGATTTGTTTTGAACCCAGAAAGTTTCTATGGAAAAAGTTGTAATAAAGAAGCTGTGCTGAAGATGAAATAAACCATTAATCCTTTAGATAAAACATTTCTTCTGTGTCAGGAGCAGTCTCCTTAGTAGGTACATACAAATATATATATCAGTTTATGTTTTTCCTCGTGATCCTTAAGAGTTGCAACACAAAATACCTTTCTAAGGCCTTTATCGTCTAGGATTGAAAATGTTTCATAGCAGTAGCACACACTAATCATCATCATCATCATCACTGTTTGTCTTTCGTGCACCAAAAGGTTATATAGATATCTTCAAATGTAACTGAGCATACAGGCAACTAAAACTCTGTAAATATTATTGTAATAAATCACATACCCCAATCCCATTACATGCAAATGTAATACAAAATTTTGCCTTATCAACATTCCTAAACAACCTTTAAAATCAAAGATTTTTTGCATGCCAGATTTGTACAAGACTAATGAGAAAATGAAATTTGTTCTCACAAATGCTTTTTGTCTGCATAACTTCTTTATGAAGAATTGTATCTGCAATTTGAAAGGGTGTACTCTACAAATTTTGTAAAGAATTATATTGATCTTCATACCGGTGTCTGCTGTTTTGTTGTTTTCATTTCTCATCATTTACAGGTGAGATACCACATTCAAAAATGTGTTTCCATAGTGTCGTCATTTAAACCCAATCAGCCATAAATCAACCACGCAATCAATATCTCTCTCACTCCTCCCACTTCTTTCCCTCCTCCTGCTCCTGGAGGGAAGGAGAGGAGAATCGAAAAGAATGCAACTCCCATGGGCTGAGAAAAGAACAGTGTAGTAAGTAAGGTATAACACAAACCACTACTGCTACCATCAATAATAATAATGATAAAGGATATAACAAGGGAAGAGAATACAACAGCTCACCACCCCATCGACCGACACCCTCAGCCCGACCCCTGGCAGAGAACCCTAACCCTTCCGGGTAACTGCCAGTTCACATCCTGGGCATGACGTGCTGTGGTATGGAATACCTCCTTGGCTAGTCTGGGTCAGGTGTCCTATCTCTCCTTCCTCCCAGCTTCCCCTCCTCCCTGGCAGAGCATGGGGCTCAGAAAGTCCTTAGTTAGATTAAACATCACTGTCACAACTGAAAACATCGGTGTTATCAGCACTGTTCCCAAGTCTAAAGTTAAAAAACACAGCACTGCACCAGTACTAAGAAAGAGAAAAAATGACTGCTACTGCTGAAACCAGGACACATAGGTATGCTTAGTCTAGTCAAGTAAGCCAGTAATATATATATAAAATTGAAGATACAAATGTCAAGATTATATTTTTTACTATGGTGACTTGGAAAATCATACACTGCAGAAGCTACAATGAGCGTAGTGTGCATTCCCATATGTTTTCTGAAACTTAATATAAACTCCAGATTAGGGCCAGTGAAATCTTGTGATATTGAGAAGTTATTCTGTGGCTTAAACATTTGCATGTATGTCTGTTTTATTTAGCATGGTGTGCCCAAGGTTTAACTTTAGAAGTGGTAGATATGCCTCTGGAATCCTGCACATTCTGAAACGGCAGCCAGAAGGCCATTGTACCTAGAGACGTGTAGAAAAATCACCTTTGATTACCTCAGTAATAGGTATGTTAACTCATTCAAAAGTGTCAGTAAATAGTAGATTAATCTATTAACTTCTCTTAGCTACGATAGTACGCTTATTCCTGCTACCACAAGCATACATAGTAATTTCTGTTTTATAAAAATAGGAATATATTTACGGTTTCCAAAGAAATTTACATTTTCAGAAGCCTGTTTAGAAGTGATCAACCATCTGGAGACCCCAGAAGCTTAAAAGAGGATTCTTTTACTATGTGTTGTAGAACATGGTTATGTGTTCATTCTATTGCATAAGAAAATCTTTTAGTACATGAAATTCAACATAAGCAATAGCAGTGTCTCTGAGAGCTTATGAACCCTGCACTTTAGATGAAGTCTTTCACGTCTTCATTTCTGTCGGAAGTGTCTTCACAACAACAAGGCATGTATTTCATCCAGCACATGACATACACCAGAATTATATTACTGCTATTGAGTTATTTCATACTCTCAGTATTTGGAAATAATGTGTCAGATAATTGACACCTAAAGCTACCTTAGCTACAGATATATCTAACAGAAAGATAGCTATTATATTTCAGAGAATCATTAAGGGTATTTATGATAGCACTTTCCCTGAGCACTTTCGCCCTCTGGAAAAGACTTCTAGAGGCTTTTCTATGCCTTTAAGTATTTGGAGTAATTAACCATTTCCCATACCCAGTTGAGTTGTTTTCAGTTACAAAGTGTGATTAGTGATTGCCATTTCGTTGGTAATGTTTGATTAATGTGGAGCTCAGCTGGCTGATAGCAGATGATTAATAAGAACTTACTGGAAAACATTTGAATGTGAAACTTTTCACTGTCTTTTTTTGGGGGGAGGAATCTTGGAAAGATTACATACATATTAGAATATAAAATTCTGGCTTCACTTGCAAGACAAACTCCTAAATTCACAGGCCCTGTGGAGTGCGATGGAGGTACTCACTCTAAGCAGAGTTCCTTTTGTCCCTTTTCTTTGATATCTCAGTGTCACACTAGTGAAGAGTGAGACAAACGCATCCTGTTACAAAAGCTGGGAGGGACAAAATTGGGATACAAAAGCTCCCAGTTACATTTTTTTTGTTTGGTTGAAGTATATGAAGAAAAGAAGGAAAACTGAACTTCTAATTGTAAGATGAAATTGCCTCAACATGCAGCTTTTAGCCTGAACTCTGGCTGCTCTGGCTTTGATGAGCCAGTTGCATTCAGATTATGAGCATTTTAACAATGTTGGGATCAGTGTTTGAATATGTACCACTGTCTGTGCTACGTCTATTGCACTGGTCTTCTTCATAATGAGACACTCCAATGTTTCTTCTTCTGAAAGTTTGCACTTAACTTGTCTTTCTTAGCTGACCTATCATTGTCATTAACTTCATGACTTCCTAACAAGTTGATTGTCAAAGATTTCTGAAGTTGTTTACAGACTTTTTTTGCAGAATATTTCCAATTCAAGGTAATCCACTGTATTCATTCCATTGTGCTAATCATAACAGCTAGTATTTTTTTGTGAGAAAAACCACCAGTCACAGGGATCCTGCTAAAATTCCAGTGTTACTAATTATATCATAAGTAACATAATTCTTTTATGAGCAATTGAAATTATGTTCTCTGTTTCTAATTTGAAATATGAGTTATAACTTATCCCAGAAGTGGCAGCCATGACAAGGCTAGGTCCAGTGATTCCTTTCTATTGCTTAATCTGTAACAGTGGGATTGTTAATCCGTATTGGTAAAGGTATTATTTATATTGACTTGCTACTATCCATTTTATATTTGTTTAGGGTTTATTCAAAAATATGCGTGTGTTTGAAGATTACATAAATGGAGTTTCACCTTGCCATGCTGGGTAAGTTCAAACCCTGTAGCAGAACTAAGAAAATTGAGCAAAAGTAAAGACATGATACACAAATAAAACATGTCTTTAGTGCATGGTGGTGCGATGAGTTTTATTAATCTTACCCTCCATATTTTTGATATGTAAGAAATAGGAATAAAACCCTTAGAAACTTCTAGGATTGTAGACAAATGAACCAGACTGCTAGCTAGATCTTGGTTTGAGGTTAAGCATCCAGGATCAGGGCAATAAAACAAACCTTCTGTTCTGATCATACAACACAAATCAAGCCTGCCTCCATGCTCTTGGGGATTGGGGAGCTTTTTTTGCCTGCAGGGGAACCCAGCGGGAAGGATCAAGTGTTATGGCTTCATCATATTAGTGCTTGTTGCAGGCTTGGTGGCATCAGTAACTATCCTCCACTTCCTAGTGGTGAGCCAGTCTGGTATTTGCAATTTCAGATAACTACTGTTCACAACTATCATATGGATAAAGTGGACAAACAGGTTTTTGTATCTTCTTTTGTTTGAAAACCGAGATTTACAGTACTACCTTGATTTTCATTCAAGTGTTGGAGAATGTTGATGTGCTTTCCCATTCATCAGCATCCAAAAACTGCACTCAGTACTGACTTCTGACAATTGAAAAATCTGTCCTAAACTTTAAATTCATCCCTGGAAATGATGACAGATATCTGAGGGGTTATCATTATTCCTTTGTTAAGTTGCCTACATTCCCTTATATGAAGAATATTTCTGAAATGAATTGGAAGTAAGTGCAGAATAAAAGTTCAAATACCACTGTGGGATTCCAGGGACCCAAAAGCAGAATGCATCCCTTAGTGTTAGCCCTCCATTTATTAACATCTCAGATAATAATCTGAACACGTGCTATCTTAGTCATCTCTATTTTTGTCTTTGCATTATGGAATCCAGTAAAACACACATGAGATATTAGGAGCTGCTTAAATTTCTAACCTAATGATAGATTCTGTTAGTTATCTTTGATGTGGGACAGGGTGTCTGGCTGTGACTGTCAGCTAGGGTCACCTGGCAGGGTCCACACCTGTATGAAGGCATGCTGAAAGGTTCCCTAGGGAGAGCAAACCAACATTCAGAAGTGAGGACCCTGAAAATCTCCAGCATATTTTGACCTCATGATGTGATTAAACCAAAAAAGAAGAAAAGGCCGGGGGGTGGGGGTGGGAGAATAAGGAAAAAAAAAAAATAGCAGCTGTTAACCATCCTGATTTGCCTATCAGAAACAGTTAACATTCAGTGTGAGCTAGTAATCAAGAAGCAAAGCTCTGTAAGATCTGCAGGGAGGTTCAGTGATATGAAGGCCTGTGGGAGGACATGCTTGAGTTAGAAAAAAAGCTGTCATCTGAGGTATCTTCTGTAAATACATCACTTACTTAAGTGTATCTGAGTCTTTGGCCCTGCCAAGGGCTACTGTGATAGTAATTCTGCCATATAGCTCAATGCCGGTGTTTAGGAGACAGGTATAAGGCAGTGTTTGGATTTTAAAGATTACCTGCATAATGGGAACCATCTAACAATTTCCTAAGAGAGCCTCTGGACCATGAAAACCAAAATCCCCACTCATTGTTTTAGGACTTCATTTCCTATCAGGGTTAGTAAAAACTCACAGCAAAAGTCAGTGGATACTCACACTGTCTTCACCCACCCTTTCTTCAGAGTCTGAATAAAAGGTTTCAATATCTGAGATATCTGAGACTATCAGTTCCCATCTCTAAGTTCACTGATTATAGGAAACAAACATCAGAAAGACATTAACTTAAGACATTGTGGTTTATGTCACTAAGAGACACAAAGCTGGACATTCTCTTTCTCACTACTTTTTTTTTTTTTTTGAATCTCTCAGTCCTCTCACCCTATAAAAGATTTCTGAAATGGAGACCTTTATTCTGACTAAACATTAAAGAAAGGAAAGTCTCCTTCACTTACATGTGCAAATCTTTATCTCCATCTGTTTTTTATTCCATGTTTCAGGCCCATCTGTCTTCTTTATATCTAGATGCTCTTTCTCATAACACCATCAATGTGGTAGCTATGTTCATTTTTTTAATCATCTGGGAAATGTTTTTGCTTGTGTTTTTTGTTTTGTTATATTTTCATCTGTTTCTCAAAGGCTTATCTTAAAAACTCATAGAGGTCATTTACCTCCCAGATAGTCTGTTGTCCTTTTAATTCTTCCAGGGAAGCTTCATTAGAGAAAAAAAAAAAAAAAAAAAAGTCCACTCCACAGTCCCTTGTGGTAACATCAGAAAAGGAACTGAAGATAGCTCACTCACTGTCCATTTATCTCTGGAAGCATAGCAGAGACTAATGCCAAGTGGAAGGTTTCCAATTTTTGTAGTACTACCTGTTGTCCTTACAAATACCTTCTTTTGCAGAAGCCCTGGAGATAATGTTAAAGCATTTAAAGAAACAAAAAACAATACTCCTTTTACAGTGTTACAAAATAGGTTGGGAATGTAACAATTTAGAAAATAAAATCTATTTTCCTATGTTGTGGTTTAAGCTCAGCCAGCAACCCAGAAACCACGCAGCCACTCACTCACTATCCCTCCTTTCTTTTTTCTCCCCCCCCCGCTCCAGGAGGGATGGGGAAGAGAATCGAAAGAATGTAACTCCCATGGACTGAAGTAAGAACAGTCCAGTAACTAAGGTATAACGCAAACCACTACTGCTACCACCAACAATAATAATGATAAGGGAAATAATAAGGGAAGAGAATACAACCTCTCACCAGCTGCTAACTGATACCCAGTCTGACCCGAGCAGTGATCTAGCCCTTCCGGGTAACTGCCCCAGTTTATATAGCAGGCATGACGTGCTGTGGTATGGAATACTACTTTGGCTAGTCCGGGTCAGGTGTCCTGTCTCTGCTTCCTCCTGGCTTTCCCTCCTCCCTGGCAGAGCATGAGGCTCAGAAAGTCCTTGGTCAGACTAAACGTTAGTGAGCAACAACTAAAAACATTGGTGTTATCAGCGCTGTTCCCAGGCCAAAAGTCAAAAACACAGCACTGCACCAGCTACTAAGAAAGAGAAAACTGACTGCTACTGCTGAACCCAGGACATCCTATTAGATTCAGAATTTATAGATTTCTGTAGTCATTTTTATAGGACTACACTACACTACACTAATCTTTGTGTAGTGGTGGGACTTTCCTTTAAAATGAAGGGGAATAAGGTAAAGCAAGGTGGAAGAACAGTGAGAAATGGACTCCATCCTGGTCCACTGAGTTCATTGACTTTACCTCAAGAAAGCATATTTTGTGTAGTGCAAGATGATAGTCATTTAACAGAAACCTGGGAAAACAGTATTATATTTCAAAAATTGTTTCCTCTAGCTCCTCATACTGCTCTTTAGCATCACCTGGTTTCCTAGTGCAAATATATGTAATATTTTTTTGGCTTATTTGGGTCATTAAGTGTTCTGCTTCCAGAATTCTGAACACAGATAATGATTCTATCTAATGAGGCTGATATGAAGAAAGGCTAAAGCTGATCTGAAGTGGTGTTATAGCAGAAAGGAACAGAAATTCGTTTAGTTAGAGACTATTTTTTTGTCCTGTTACTGATATGCTAAAACGCCAGTAAGGTCACAGAAAAGCTCAGCAAAAGCTTGTGTGCACAGATCATATCCATTCAGAATGGATATTCCTGTGATTACAAAATTTGCCAAGATGAGGGCACCCATATTTCTAAAAGGCAGAGTTTATCTAATTGGAAACAAATAATTGAATCTGTCTGTCTGTGAATGCATGGTAAACATGGTGTAAATAGATTTTTACCTAGCCTGGCAAATATATGTTTTCGGTATGGAAGTATTGCATTTTTATATTTCTATGATGTTATTGGGGTTTTTTTAATGAAAAACGTTTTCTCATAGAAAATTCTAGTATACAGTCACAGCGCTGTCACAACTAAACTATAGCTAGTCATGACTAAGCTATTAGGCTATGGTGTTGATATGTTTATGATCATTACTTTGCTGTTTGTTTTAAATGGATTATTCAGATACATTACAAAGTAGCCTGTTTCTTAAATCATCTCTGAGGTGAAGGGAACCCTGAGTGTACATAAGCCTATCCTGTAAAACTTAGAAATCCTTTGGGCTGTGTGTTTTAGAACTTTCTTATCTCTATAGAAAGCAACATATAGATATGTGATTTAGGCTACAGAAAATTTCTACCATTAAGAATACAAATCTTAGTTGACTTTACCATCAGATCACTGTTTGGGATGATGATTTTGTACTGGTTTATTTATTTATTTATTTATTTATTCATATTTATTATCTCTAGATTGAAGTGTGAACTCATAAAGTGTTATTTAGAAGTTATTGAACATATCTCATTTAAGTACTAAAGTACTTAAGTATATAACATACCTACTGTAATACACATATATAGTACCAGAAGCCTAGCTTTTGATGATATAGCTTGAGATACCATGCTGTTGTGTCTACACATACATTATCACAGTTAGTGATTCTTGACTCTGCAACTAATACGTTACATCATTGGACTATGACTTAAGATTCCATACATAGGAGGAGATTGAAGAAGTAAACTAATGGAACATAGAATATATGACACTAGATGCTCAGACATGGTATTTCAAAGATAATTGTATTTTAAGTCTTTTACACACCAGTTTAAAAAAAAAAGACAAATATGTTGGGGTAATTATAATCCACTAAGTCCACTGACATTTGGGTATTTTGTTTTGCAGCTGCATGTATTCTACTAGCTTTCTGAAGACAGATATTTTTCTTGCTTCATAATTTACTTGAATTAAGAAGGATCTTCCTGCTATCTTAATGGGAACATGATCAGACAGACCAAAGAATTAAACTTTTTTTAAATATTTTTGATACATTGACACCTTTCTACATTGTGTGTCTCAAGTTCTTCCTTACTATCATGATCTCAAATGTTGATGTAATCATATTTGTTCTTATTAAATACCCTGCTTTACTTTTATGGCTCTGGGGACAGAAACTTACTGCTTGCTTCTGATAACACATTTATCTACTGGTTCAGCAAAGAGGACTAGAGCTAAATGAGTTCTGGGACATACTCTGTCCTGTACAACTCTAGTTTAAGTTCAGTTTTTAGTAGAAAATAATGTGCTGGATGTTTACAGAACTGTAAATTGTATGGTTTAATTCCTTATGTGAAATCAGTATGTTATTCTAGTCTTTAACCAGTACTAACTATAAAGTAAATATATCATTACTCTCTCCACACTTCACACTGTTCTTTCTTTGTTTATTTTTTCTCTCCAATTGCTTTTGTATTCGGAAAGTACCAATTCTTTATGTTGATTATCTGCAGTCTTGCTTCTGTATTTGAGCCCAGAAGGCTTTTGTGAAAGATGCCTCAATTCAAATACCTGTGTACAGCTAAACTGCAGAAGCAAAGACACACTACTCATTCTGCAATATTTAAGTTCTCAAATAAGCCAATTCTGTCTCTATCATGCTCCAGTGTCTTACTGTTTAGGGTTTCTGAAGTAACAGTTAAATTCATTGTTCTGAGGAAGCTGTGTTGGCACAGCCTGTTTTCCTTCAAGAGCAGCTCTAATTTGGAGAAACCTCTTTATGTAAACAACATTCCAGATCTACTTTGTTCTAATAATACCTCAGCATTTGCTAAGAATACAGACAAAAGTTCATTGGTGTAATTTGCTAAACTTGACTCTACTGCGGTAAACCATGCTCAATTTCATAATGGAGACAGGGTGAGCCATGTTATTTTACCATGTGTGAACAGCCACATAAAACCAGAGTTCGACTGTCACTGTTTTCCCTAAAAGAAATTTCCTTCCTGACAAGAAGTTGATCATCTGGATGTAATTCGCAATCTAAGACCTGCTGTGTGGAGCACTTTCTAATTAAAAAAAAAAAAAAAAAGAAGAAGAAGAAAAAAAAACAAGCTTTCTTCTACTGTCTTTGGAAGATAATTTCCCCTGCTGTAGAAGTGTCTAGAGAGCTTGCTTCCTTTAGAGAAAGCACCAGTGCTTCACTACAAATTTAGAATTCCTCTTATTTGTCCCTCTGTGCTTTCTGCAGGAAATAGTAAGAAAAGATGTTAGGGTCACATTGGAGATGCATCTTGGTAAATGTTCAAAGTTGAAGTCAGCACAGGTTGCAATAGGTCATGGAAAGATTAGCAGAAATAAGCATCTTATTTTGCCTCTATCAATGCCATTTTGAGCATGCAGCTGAGAATCCTTAAGATATTATCTGTCTAAAAATGCAAGGGTATAAATTTTAAAAATAACATTTTAAAATGCGAAATGATTGGGCAGACTGAAAAACTGGCAATCAAAAGTTCACTTGACTTACCATGAAACAAACGTTATTCATTATCATTCTAAGCCTTCTTTTTTTTGCTGCAAGTAGCTTATACTCATGGAATTCAGCTTTTATTAAAATCCAGCAGTTTTATCATTGATTTCAAAGAAGGCAAGATTTCATCCTGGGATTCCAGTGGGATTAATTTCAGCACAATGGACTATTCAGCTTGAATAGCAGCAAACAAATTTCATCAGAGAATAAAATAAACTCTTGGAGTTTTGGGTGTTTTGGCCATCTGTAATGCTTTCTTGTGCTGTAAAGGTACAATTAGAGGTTGTCAAGACCACATAGCACTTGAAAAAGCAGCCAGATAAAGAATGCTTTCAACAGGTACAGTGTGAGTTACAAGGGACAACATATGTCTTTCTTAATTCAAAAATGAAGGAATTAAAACCCACATTGCTTTTGTACAGTGAGTAGTTTAAACTTTTCATTTTCTTGGCAAGCTGCCTCTCCCTTTCCTTAACAGCATTAAATTCATGTGTTTATTTAAAATATCCACGTCTTCCACAGTTTAGAAAAAGGTCTCTCATTTATTTACCTAAACTGAGGCTGCAAAATAGATTTACTCTATAGGATTTTTTATTCTAATCTCCTTTTTTTCTGATTTTAGGCTACTGTGGCTTGGCTTTCAATTTTTGCATCCTGTTATAAACTTACAGTCATCCTTTTCATCATCTCCTAGAATTGCTCCTCTTCTTTTCCAAACTGACTGTGGTGATTGTGAAAGGCACAACAACAAAAAAACATTAAAAAAACCCCAACAAATTAAATGAAACTAAACCAAACCAAAAAAAGACACACAAAAAAGACACAAGAGATCATGGTGATTTAAGGATGTTTAAAAATCCACCTCACCAAAAGTATTAAGGGAATATTTTGATCTCCCAATTGCTTGATCCTTATCTTTCAAAGAGTGTTTAAAATTCCTAACAAGCCCAAGGTCAGAGCAGATTTTCTTAAGGCTAACCAGGTGTGTTCATATCAGTTGCAAATGCTAACCAAATGGTATTGATTGATGAACAGCAAAAAATGCCATTGCATAGGACACTAGCATGAAGTGTTGAATGTCTGTAGTTACATGTTTTAGAGGAGTCAAATACAGGTGCTGAAAGCAATGTGAAAAAACAAACAAATCATTGGAGAAATGTTTTAAATATAGAAAGGCTAAGTGGAACACAAACATATTTCATGTAGGTGATCAAGAAGCCACTATCTCGTTATTGACAAAACACACATAATGACACACACAGACTTCCTTGTTGCACTTGGAGGGGTGAATAGAGAAAAGAAGAAAAGAAGTGATAATAAAGTCTCAGCTAGGTTAGAACAGAGCACTAGACACATTTACATGTAGTCATAGCACAAATACAGACAGACACAAACACACACAGAGTAACAGAAGGCAGTGAGATCTGACAACAGTTAATAAAGAAATGCACAGATTGAATGCTGGAGACTGTAGATAAGGTAAGTAATAAAACATTAGGAAAGGTATGTGTGGATAACTGATGTGGGGTAGAGTAAGACTACAGAAGTAAGACTACAGAGCCAGATTCTTCTCACTGTCATTGAGTGGCAAAAGGCAGGAAATGTGGGAAATTTTTTTCTTTTTACTGTGAGCACAGGCAAACACTGGGACCAGTTACCTGGAAAGTTTTTGGGGTGTCTATCTGTGTGATATTTAAAACCTGATGCAGTTGTGGGCAGCCAGCTGTAACTGACCCTGCTTTGAGCAAGAAAGTTGAATTGGATAGTCCCGGGAAGCCCCTGCCAACCTCAGCCCATCTGTGATTCTATACATGATCAGCAGAGTTAAGGTAATTTAAAAATCAGCTTAAAATCACAAAACAAACCAAAGATTCCTGTGATTATTTTAGTAACATACCAGTTGGAAATGATGCAACTATTATCAGTCCTAAGAACTAAATATTTATTATTATTCTGTGTTTGGGAGGATGTATTTCTATCCTTATGATGAGTATTAATTCTTGTATAGCTTTACAGTAAACATTTCAGCAAGTCTACATTGGCTTATGTACTGATCTTAAATCAGCAGGTCTTTATAACTTTTATCCAAGAAGAACTTGGCTTTAATGATGATTTTCAGTTAATTTTGGGAGATTTGTATGTTTGTGCAAAGTAAGAAATTTTGCTGGGATTTAGAATTGAAATGCACTTTGATGGAAAAAGAGATCTTAATTATAGATTGCATATTTAGATATTTAATTGTATATATTGTCTATTAACCCACTCTTCAGCATACAAATGTTGAGACTGAGCTGTTAGATCCTTGTCTTTTCCCCCAAACTGGAGAAGGTAAAGCACTGGAATGGCTTTCCAGGAATTAAAACCAAAATTAAATTATTTTATATCTTTCTTTTTAAAAGATACTTTTTAAATCAGCTCTTTGCTTTGTGCTATGTGGGAGATCAGGTATATGATCAAAATAATTCAGCATCATGCAGTGTAGATACCCAAGTTAGTTGTCTTTGAACTAAATCAACTAGGATGGGTCTGGAAAGCAGTACAAATGCAGTTTCATGGAACTCCATTAGGGCTGATTTAATCTTCTTTTTTGGTAATATATTGACTATGGCTCCCTAAATTAACCATATGCTAGTGAAACAAAAAGAGAAGATAAAACTTGAATCTTTCTTAAATAAAAGTGAAAACAATCCAGTTCATGGAAGATTTTCAGAAAGAATTCATAGATGGCATAGTGAAAAATGAAGGATAAAATGAATTCATCCTATGTTACTCATTGTCATCAATGAGCCTACAAAAATTCTTCGAAACACTCAATATAAGATTTTTATCTTATCAACTTTACCTGATCAACTCAATATAAGATTTTTATCAGCATGTTATATAGAATCCGAGACACATTTTGCTAACAGACTTGGCTAGCTAAGAAATAAAATAATGTACATAACACGATAAAACCAAGAAGAAATCAAACAGCACTTAAAAAAATCCTAGTCCATATTTTTATTTGTATAAACATATAAAATATTTATGTGTACTTATATTTGTATTTATGTATGCACATGTTAGCATACAGTAGTGCCAAGCTAGTGTTAACTAGGATCATTAGGTTACATTATTTACCACTCATAAGTATTCAGGCAACATCTGGATTATTGAAATAATTTAATTCCAAAGTATAAATTTATTATACACAAATAATAATTTCTTCAAGGGTTCATTCTGAATGACTTACATTCTGAATGGTGACTTACATTTATGCATATTAATTGGTGCTATCCTCCTCAAAAGCAAGATCCTTATACAATAGTTTTCTACGCTTGGTCAAATATGATCTTATAAAAGTCAGAGAATATGCTGAATTGTGCAGTTCACTACCAGTATGCAATCTACAGATAGAAGCAAAACCAAGTTTGAATGGCATCTCGGCTACCTCCTTTACACTCATGTGCTGACATTGCTAGCATTCTTCTGCGTATATTGCAATCACCAATGTTTAGGGGTATACCTATGAATGCGATCTAACAGTAACAGGTTACTGAATTCAGACTCATAATGAAGACTCAAGATGGCAACTTTTTAAGTCAATGGAGTAGAAATTATTAATCTGCAATAACTTACATGCACTTCTAGACAATAAAGAATTTCTAAATCAGTTTGAATCAGCTGGTTCATCAGTTATGCTCCTACAAAATAAAAATGGTTATCTTAGTCAAGAAAAAGCAATAATTATGTAACCAAATATATGAAGTACCAAATCCTTGATTTTAGTCTTTTGTGGAAAAGTTACTGATTAATTTTTTGTGATATTTCCATATTTTAAAAGGATCATAGTGGCAGTAAAATTTTACATTTTAAACCCCCAGAAAGTTTTGCTTGTGCTTATTTTCCATAATTCACTACTGGAATCTATTGAAACCCAATGGATGTGCAATCGGAAGAGCTGAATATGCAGTGATGAACAGACAGTGATAACTCCTTGAGGAATAGAGCAGTTTCTGTAACATACACCAAATACAGAATACCATACTTTAAATAATTTACTAGAAAAACATAATGATATAGAAATAAATTCCCTTTTCACACATCTTCACATATCTTTAAACAGCAAAACACTGCTAAAGGAACCTAAGGAGAAGTCATGGTTTTGGAAGGTGGGGTAAATTAATATATCAATATGTCTTACAGCCATACAGATAAAACTGCTTATTGTAAACATTTGCATCTTGCATCAAAGCTAGATGATTTTTCTTTTCATTTAAAAATTAAATAAAACCTAAAATCTCAGCATTCCCCGGGGGTTCACATGAGAATTCTTACCAAGTGCTCTCAAATCTTTTTCCACTAAAAATATTCAACAAATCCACATGGTTTAGCTTGCTATACATTGTTTCCTCTCATCCTGCAGAGATTAATGAACACTGACCTACTGATGTTCAGTGGTTTATAATTAATATTTATTCAACTAATTTTGTCTCACATTTTTGTTGATTTTTGCTTGTCTGAGATTTGATTTAATTATTTGTTACCATTCAAGAAAAATATTTTCTAGATTAGATCAGTGAATTATTCATTGCAAGTTGCTAAATGTTGTCATATTAAATACAAGTATTTAATACTAAAACTACTATAGTAGCACAATAAGATATATGTTATTATCTCTTGACCTTTGTTTAAATGAGTAGGACTACTGGAACAGGTTGTTGATAAATACTTGTGCCGACAATGATCCAAATTAATCCAAATTTCTTTTATTACTCTGCAGCATTCATTCCAAAGATACATTTTCCAAAATATTCCAGGGACTCATTTTACGGGGTATTCATAGGTAAAGGAAATTAGATCTAAGATCTAATGATTACTTCTTATGGTTAGTTTTCAAATTAGTTGTTCTTCCAAAAGGAAGAACCAGCTCTTGTCTAGGTCTTTTTGTCTGACTTCTTAAATCTTATAAAGGAATCCTAACCAGCTCAAATGGCAACTGTTCCTCTACCTTCCTTTGGATTTTCAAGTATTTATTCAAGGCACTTCTGATAGTAATGTTCCACAAGCAGCTGAGCATCAAGGAAAGTGTGATAGGTTTTCAGAGATGCCTGTATTCTTAGGACTGTTCTTTCTTCCATAAAATGTTCTTAATGCCTTTGTTCTTTAATAGGATAATGTGTCCATTTTTCACCATGGAAGGTGAAGATTGTCAGGCTATATTCAATCTAAAGAGATCTGCATTTTTATCTGTTTGATATGAGAATGACAAGGTAAGTAAATGCCAGGAGAATTGTTGATCCTTAATAGGATTATTAGTAGCGGCCTATTTGCCAAAGATATTTCCAGACATTTTTCTTGCTATTGTAAGTGTTCATACATCTAGCAGAATGACTAGGTGTACACCAAGAAATAAATAAGAAGTGGGGATGTCATAATTTTGGTTTGGGTGACTAATCTCAACACATTTGTAATGTGGTCAGTGAATGCTTGTAGTTTGTGGACAATTTCTAAGAGGAATTTTGAAAACCACTTAAAAACAGTGAAGTTCAGCTGTTTCCTATATCGTTGTGCGTAAGTGAAATTGCCAAAGGAGTCTGTCCTTACCTCACTGAAAAACTGTTTTGGGATTTAAAATCAGTTCAAAGTGCTTGGTTAAATTAATTAGTTAAGCATTTAAAAAGAGTTTTGATGTTCAAATGTTAGTTGGTATCATGCATTTGACATCCAAAGAGGAATAGAGAACAACATACACACTAGAAAGTATGTGGGAGAGTTTGGCACCTCAAATAGGATCTAAAACTCAATGGTGAGCAAGAAGCTATTTAAAAATATTATAATAAAGTGAAGACAAAGGTACATCTGAAACATTGTGAATCTTAATTTTGCATCCTATTTGAGTTCCAGAATTCTCTCCTAAAGGTAAAGATCTATCTTAATTTTTAAAGACTGAAGCGAAGTTCATTCCTGTTTCTTAAAATATGATTTCAGAAAGAGAATTAATTGGTAGCAGTACATAATTCTTGTAGTGATTGCTGAATATACAGTAATAACAATAACAATAACAGAGATCTTGGAATAGGCATGAAAAATGAAGGTCTTCATCATGGTAAATAATTGCTAGTTTGCACAGTATCTCTTGTTTCCTTTTTTACCTCTCCTTGGGCTGAAATTTGATCAGATCAGGCTGAGGAGATCACAGACTTTTGAACTTCAGAGAATTTCTTCAAGCACCTTAAACTATTTCATAAAAATGTGTGCACAACCACCAGCAGTCAGCTCAGTCATGTTTTAAGGGAAATACCAGGTAGCATTGTTAATTTATGGAGAGCCTGACACTAAGAGCGTATGCTAAATCCACCAGATTACAGAATCTCTACTGAAACTGTGCCTGATTTCTCTACCTCGATCAGTCTAAGCCATTATTTAAGTACAGTTTCCTCAGTCTGTCAAATCAGAAGTGCTTTCATATATGCTGAAATACACAGCAACGAACACCTTGGAAACTTAAAATAGAAAGCCTATAGCATTCAACTACTTTCCAAGAAAAAATGTATATCCAACAGGGTTTTTTATGAAGATATTTTTCAAGGTGGGCACCTAAAATTCACAGTTCTACTTAAGTTCTTCAGAAAAAAATTCAGTTCTCCTAGGAAAAAAAGAACAGCTACAAATGATGAGCTTTCTGTTATGAGTGCCCAGCGTGCTTTTGTGCTGTAAGTCAAAGAGCAAAATTTTTCTTCATGAAACATTATATCTTTGGCATCTTGAGATTTGTGGGTAGAATTTCTGAAGAAGATAAAATATTTTTTTCTCCAGTTGCAATGCATGTAGTGTATTTTATGTAATTGTAGAATAGAATCACAGAATCATAGAATAGTTAGGAATAAAGAGACAAGTGCAGGGATTAACAGCAATTTCCTGCACCGAACTGAAACCTTGCTAATCAATTTTAAGTAATCAGCTAATGCATTTATATAATAAACTAATCGATATCAAATGCACATTTTACCATTTGTATTAAATTTAATACCCCAGCGTGCAATTAAGTGACATTATTGACAATGGTTGGAACATGTAATTGGTGATTTGATATTGCAATTGGTGTTCTGTGCCTGTAAACAATTTTCTAATAAATTCAGTACCATTAATTTATTCCTTCATACTATTCTGCAGGACATACAGAATACAAAATGAATTCCTGAAGCTTTAACCAACAAATTCCTGACTTAGGTTTCGTTTCCAAAAATTTTGTAAAAAGACTCAAAAATACAAACATTTTGAAAAATGCTTTAAGCACCTTGTCTCATTCTTTTAATGCTTGATGATCTTAAGGTCTTTTCCAACCTCTTTGATTCTATGATTCTATGATTTTCCTATAAATTAAAAAAAAAATAGTTTGCAGTACAAATGGAATAAAATTATTTGGGTTGAGTGCATGCACTTTTTAGAGACGTTTTGTGTTATGTTTAATGGCTACAGAATTATGTAATTAACTCTCATAAGTTTTCACAACATGCATGATATATTTGATATAATAATTTGATATAATAGATATATCTATTGCCACATAGAGAATATCTCAGGAAAATAGTACAACTACGAGCCACTTAATAAAAAAATTTTTGATATTTAGAGAACACTGTCAGGACCTTGGGCTAACAAACCTTTAACTAGCTGATTCATTCTTTCATTTAGGTATTGAGCTGTTCTGGGTGAAATTTAACAATTTCAGAAACCTCTTGGATAGAAGAGATCAGCTTCACTCAGTGATAGTCAATATATCATCTGTACAATCTATTCATTAGACATTAAGAACTATCTACATCATGACAGAACTGGATGTTGTTATCTTTTCTAGTTGGGCATCTGTTCTAGCCATTAATAATCCAAATTATGGCAGTTACAAAACTTTCCCTGATAGCTTATTCTATTGTTTAACTCTTCTTTGAGCGGTAAATCTTTTGTCTTAATATTTGTCCTACATTTTTCCCACTGAAGCTTGAGTCAATAGTTCCCTGTTCTGTATTCCTTGACAATGAAGTATAATTAACCTCTTTTTTCTTTATAGCTTCCTTTTATGCTCCCGTAGTCTTTACCAAAGTACTGTTATATAATTCATTCATATTATTTGTTTCTCTAGCTTCATCACAGAGATAATAAATAAAAATAAATGACTGAAAAAAACAGGAGATTCAGAAAGGAGGTTTGTGTGTGTCTGTGTATTTGCGCATCCATATGCTATTTTAAATGACACAAACCCATGAACATTACTGAAAGCATAACTTTCTGTGAAATTCACAGGGCTGTTCAAAGTCAATGACACAATGTGGCATGCCCAGGCTAACTATTTACAAGTACTAAGTACAATCTTTTAACACTCCAAGATACAGTAACATTATCAAGTGAAAATAATGTTCATAAATGCATCTGCCAGCAGTTCAAAGAAGTGAAAGTACCCAGTTTCCTTTCAAAATTTTGAATATTGAAGTTCCTAGAATTTCAATTAACATTTAATCACATGCAATTGTAAATTGTACCTGATTTCCAGTCCATTGATATTATTGTTGTAATCTGTATGCTCTATAGCTAAATAAAACCAGCCCAATTTAAGATGATTTAGAAACCTAGGGGAAAATATTTTTACTACAATCTTTAAACACTTAGAACTTCCAAATCAATTTTCTTTATGTATATTGAATATTGAATGCTCCATACTAAAACTGTAGTAGAATTTTAAGTTCTTGCACAATATTACATAAGCATGTAGCATACTAAAACAGAGTACCTTACATGAACATAAAAGATCATATTTTTGGCATATAAGCATTTTTTAGACATTAGGTGTCAAACTTATTCCTATCTAATTTGATTTCTGACTGGTTACATTTCATTTGTTTTTTCCTTGAAATAAAATAAAACAAGGAATTAGTCCTTGTGCTTCTTGCAAGGCATATTCTCTGTGCTACCAGCCTCTCCCATTAACACTTGGTTTCATTCATGACTAAAGGTATCTTTCATATGAAATTTCAAGTACCCAAATAGGCAACCCACTCATTCCAGTTAGGGCGGTAGAGTTTACTTGCAGTTTATGATTTATAAGTGGGAAGTACCATAATCACCATTGCAGTCTGATGCATCCTTGTTATGACAAATAAGAGTATTATCAAGCTTGTGGATCCCCACACATTGACAGAATTATTTGGTTGCTCTTATATGACACACAGTTAAACACTGCAGGATCCAGCAAACCTCAGTGTTGAAGTAAGTTGCTTTTTCAGTGGAATCGTGTATTTGCTTTTGCACACAGGTATTTTGAAAACTTTTTAAGTCCCTGCTGATGATCGAAGCATTTCTGTTTTCCATAGACAGACTTGTGTTGATGTTTACCAGATTCATGTCCAACAAAGCACTGGTTGAGTGTTAGGAGTTTTTGTTGTGCAGGTAGTATGCTGCCAAAATTCAGCCATGATCATACTTTTTTATTTTTTCCCACATTGCACATTTATTACATATTACAACAACCTGGGGTCTGCCTGGGAAAGGTTCTGACCTCTTGTACTAGGATATGATCTAATAAATATTGCCAGGGTTGCTTCGTTGTTGTTTAGCTGCAATAAAAATATGCAAAGACAGTACGAACATATACCCAGTGCCTAGTAAGAATAAAATGTTTTCTCACATTACAAGAATGAAATGTTTCATCTGTGCACAAGAACACTACTTTTTTTGCTGTCCCAAGACAGATTTTTCTTCACTCATTCAAGGTATTATCTAGTCAAGCCAATTAGAAGGGACAATGGGATGCACAGGATTCTGTTTATGGGTTAGCAAAGTGATAAAAAGGAAACCAGATACAATCCTGTGTTCAAAGATAGATTGTTATTAGTTGTTATTTTGAAAATATTTTTTTATTATTATTTTTAATATGATACCTAGCTAAAAATATGCATGTGTATACCTCTTTTCATTTAGGACTTTCAAAATGCTTTATAAAGATTTTACTATAACAGTGTGCTTGTTGGAGATAGAGAGTGAGGTTATAGAGAGCATTTTGTTCAAGTAGATTAAATAATAAAGTAATGTTACATTAAAATATGTATTGAGAAAATCTAAAAGGCTATAAATACTGTTTAAGTTCAATGTGAAAAAAAAACCCCACTTCAATAAATAGTTGAATTCTGGAAAAATATAAAGTACACAAAGATTGTTTTAAATGTAGGATGTTTATGCATGGAAAACTTGAAATTCTGCAAACTGTAGAAGCATCTCTAAGATGTTCCAACAGATGTGGAAAGGAAAAAATAAATGAAAGTCCTGTAATACGAATGAAATTATTTACTTGATCTAACATGTCTTTGTGGCTCCGTATGCCTGCTTGCATGCTGAGGATCAACGGCATGTGTATAATCGGCCCACACCACCCAAAGTATGGTAAGGTTACACGGGTTTCAAATAACAGATACTGAATTACTTTCAGACATTTTTAAGACCTGTTTGCCCCTCCAATGTGAAATGCATCTATGGCCATAGAAAACAAGCCAAATAGAGGGAATTTTTAATTTTAAATTTTCTAGTTTAGAATATTTGATGTAAATAAATGATTAGTGAATCACACGAGAGTTTGGCTGCACATCTAATAATGCAAAACAATGCAAAAATGTTATATAATATGAGGTGTGGCTATAGGTTAACTAGGTTCATGGTCGTGTGCTTCTCTTTTCCCTGGCTATATTGAATATATTAGTCATGACCTTGATTTGAAAATCCAGATAAACTCAGTTATAAACCACTGGGTTTTAGAAGTGAATGCTTTCACAGAGGGAGGGAACAGTTCGGAAGTGATGGGGAAATGAGTCATCATCAGCATGGACTGCTGATGAGTATCTTCACTGTAGATATTCCCAAGAAAGTTGTGAACAGCTTCATAGCTTCATTCTGGGCAAACAATTAGTGATTAGTCATTCTCCAAGACAGGGAGAACTATTTATACTCATCATTCCTATACTTAAGCAAGCCAGCCTTACATCAGTGGCTGAGAAACACAGATGGGATTGTCGCTGGAATGAAGGGTACATAATCTACCTTAATTTCACTTCCTGCCCTAGAAAGAAGTTATAAAGTTTGGGGGTATTTTTATGAGTGTGTTTGTTGGTTCTTTTGGGTTATTTTCACCTTTTCTTGAGAGGCTTGTTTGCGTTAAACAGTGTCTTTGAAAGCCAGTATACATGGTTTCTAAATGAGATAGGAAAGGACTTTCCCATGCTTGTTCATCCACTTTCTTGACTCTGCTTAGAATCAGACACACCCTGGCCAGATCATAAATCAGATTGAAAGAAAATCCTTTGTGCTGATGTGACTGAAGTCAAGCATAAAAAGATTTAGGAACAAAGAACATTAAAATAACAACTGAAAAGCACTCTCAGCTAAATCCTCTCTCCAGATGGAACTGATCCTGTCAATCATGTGCGCTGTCTCTGTGCCCATATGGCTAGGTCTGCTCCTTGGGGACAGTTTGTTCTCCCCAGTTCCCTCATACTACATTCAGCTTCTGAGGCAGAGGTTCCTGCTACGCACATAAGGTCTTGTATATCATTTGGAGAAAGAGATGCAGTTCTCTGATGACAGGCAGGGAAGGATTTCTCTCTCCTTCAGTGGTGAACTTAGCATCTGGCCTAATGCCCCCTTGACCTTTCACCAGAGTGCTGTCAGATGTTCCAGCCACCATATCCCCAGGCACTTTAGCCATTTAGTTTGGTCAGAATTTAAAGAGAGTTTTTCAGTCTCACAATTTCTTGACATAGATCTTGTGTGGACCCTCTGCATAGCACCCACCACTGAGATTTGACTGTTATTCTCCAGATTAATTCTTACTTCTCATATTCCTTTTAGAGCCTCAATATGCCATTGCTTAAATGGCAATAGTGGCTTTTCTTCCCTTGCCTTTGAGCTCACATAATTCACATTATTTCAATACTCAGGGTTCCTTTTTTCTTGGTGATCCCTCTAGGATTTGTCTTTCATCTTTATTTAAAAAGGAATAACCTTTTAGTCTGTTCGTTTGTTTATGATATACAATGCCAGAGTTATGCAAGACTATTCATAGGGCAGTCTGCAAACACATATATGAACACTTATACTCTCTATACATGAATACCTATACTTACTCCTTTAGGGTCCTAGGACAGCCTGATTCATAATAAATTCAGATAAATCATACATTGTATGTGTGTGTAATGATACCCTTTTCTTGCTCTTCTCTTCACAAAAAGCTTATGTGAGGTGTTCTTTAATACATTAAGTTTTTGCAACCCCGAACTGATACCTTTAGAGATTCTGTACCAAAATTCTCCTTTAATGTGGATAGAATTATTGCCCAAATTACATCAGAATGTTGTTCAAGAAAACCACCCAAAACAAACCAAACCAAAACAAGCAAAACAAAACAAGAGATTCCTCCCATATAGACTTTTCAATGGATAAAACCAGCACCACTTTAAAGGTTTGTATTTTGATATCCTGGAAAGAAATAGTTTCTATAACATGGGAATATTTTGTGTTTCCAGCATAATACACTGAGGTTGACCTTTTAATCATATTAAGTTCTGTGGTTCATAATTGAAACTAAGCTGTTTAGAAAATGGAATTTGATCATTTGGGAAATTTTTACATTTTGTATATATAGAATTAAGAGCTAAGATACCCAGCATCTTTCTGGAAGAAAAGGAAATAAGTCAAAACAAACAAACAAAACTCCAGGAAAAAAATCCATTTAGAAATACTAACAGAAAAATGAAGTCAAGTGAAGTCAAAAGTTTGTATTGTCAACACTTTGACAGTTCAGTACAGAGATGAGAAGGCTGAATGGAGACCTCATAGCAGCCTTCCTGTATCTAAAGGGGGCCTGCAAGGATGCTGGGGAGGGACTCTTCACCACGGACTGTAGCTATAGGGCGAGGGGTAATGGGTTCAAACTTAAACAGGGGAAGTTCAGATTAGATATAAGGAAGAAATTCTTTACTGTTAGAGTGGTGAGGCACTGGAACAAGTTGCCCAAAGAAGTGGTAAATGCTCTATCCCTGTCAGCATTCAAGGCCAGGTTGGACAGAGCCTTGGGTGACATGGTTTAGTGTGAGGTGTCCCTGCCTATGGGAGGGGGGTTGGAACTAGATGATCTTAAGGTCCTTTCCAACCCTAACTACTCTATGATTCTATGTTCTATGATTCTATAATTTTGATTTTTTTTTCCTGTACTTTTTTCTGTGAAAAAATTCAGAAAAGTAACCTGAACCGTACTGTATTGAGGAGAAAAATCTTTTTAAGGGTACAAAATGGGGCAATGTAGACATTAACAGTAATAATAAGGAAAGCAGTAAGCTTGTTTCTAGGGTTATCTTTAAAGGTTAGCTTGGGGTCTTTTCTCAATAGTGGACTCAAGATGGAGAAAAACAAAAATTGTTTTCATTAAAGTAGATTCCCCTCCCCTACTCCTCTCTCCTCTCCTTCTTTCGTCTTATCTCCTCCTTTCCCCTTCCTTTCCTTTCTTTTCCTGCTCCTCCCTTTCTATGAATGGTGGATCTGACTTTAAAAATTAATAACTAATACACTGTGAATTAGCTGAGAGGATCTTCTATATAATTATATAACAGAAAGGAGCATTTATATATTTTATTGAACAACTGGTGGAACAAAGTCTGTCACAATTTTTATCTGAACTTTAACCTTTCTTCCACCCACCTCCCTGACTAGTGGTTAGATGTAAAGCTCAGAGGTCACATTCTGCAGCTGGGCTTTGAGCATTTTCAGAAGGGAAGTAGAAGAGCCCAACTGATAGGGAATTTAGGAAAGTTAATTTTATTTAAGGTTGACTCGTTAAGTTCCAGCTCAGTATACTTCAGTAATATTTGCTTCCCTGATTTTCGTGAATAACAAACATATGCATAACAATGTGTATGTATGAATGTCACATCAGAAATTCAACATGGATCATCTGATTTGACCTTCTGTAAAACAAAGACTACTCAGTTTTTCCTGTATTGAGTTAAAATGTGCTTTACACTGCAAATCTCACACCCCCATAGAAAGTGGAAATAGGAGCACAGTTTCTTTGAAATATTGTCACGTGTTGTTTTTGTCTCTCTACAGAACAACAGGGGTATAAGATAAACCCTTATTCTTCCAGTAGCCTAGCCACATCACCGATTTCTTTCATAGCATGCAGAAATATCTTTTTTTTATCATAATTTTTTTTTTCTTCATGTTTGAGGCTATATCCAGTGTCTATATCCAGTGTGACAGAATGAACTACTTCACAGTGAACTGGGTTAATGGTGAATTGAATATGAATTAACAGTGTGCTCTGGCAGCCAAAACGGCCAACTGTAGAACAGAATCATAGAATAGTCAGAGTTGAAAAGGACCCCAAGATTATTTAGTTCCAACTCCCCTGCCATGGGAAGGGACAGCTCACACTAGACCATGTTACCCAAGGCTCTGTCCAGCCTGGCCTTGAACACTGACAGGGATGGAGCATTTACCACTTCTTTGGGCAAGCTGTGCCAGTGCTTCACCACTCTCACAGTAAAGAATCTCTTCCTTATATCTAACCTGAGCTTTCCCTGTTTTAGTTTGAACCCATTACTCCTTGTCCTATCGCTCCAGTCCCTGATGGAAAGTCTCTCTCTGGGACTTTTGTCTTTTGTAGGCCCCCTTCAGATACAGGAAGGCTGCTATGAGGTCTCCACACAGCCTTCTATTCTCCAGGCTGAACAGCCCCAACTTGCTCAGCCTATCTTCATACAGAAGGTGCTCCAGCCCCTGATCATCCTCGTGGCCCTTGTCTGGACTTGTTCCAACAGTACCATATCCTTTTTTATGTTGAGGACACCAGAACTGTACACAGTACTCCAGATGCGTTCTCACAAAAGCAGAGTAGAGGGGCCTGCTGGTCACGCTCCATTTGATGCAGCCCGGGATATGGTTGGCTTTCTGGGCTGTGAGCGCACACTGCTGGCTCATGTTCAGTTTCTCGCTGACCCACACCCCCAAGTCCTTCTCTGCAGGGCTGCTCTGAATCTCTTCTCTGCCCCACATGTAGCTGTGCCTGACATTGCCTGACCCAGGTGTAGGACCTTGTACATCACTTTGTTGAACTTCATGTCCTGGGGTGCATCAAGCACAGCATTGCTAGCCGAAGTCAAAGGAGCTGATTGTCCCACCTTGCACTGCACTGATGTGGCAGAACCTCGAGTACTGTGTAGGCAATTTTGAGTGCCTCGACATAAGGATATCAAACACATTAGATTGTGCTCAGAGGAGTGCGACCAAGATGGTGAAAGGCCTTGAGGGCAAGATTTACAAGGAGCAGCTAAGGTCACTTTTTTGTGGAGAAGAGCAGGCTGAGGAGCGACCTCATGGCAGTCTACAACTTGTTCAAAGGAGCAGTGGAGATAGAGGTGTTGGTGACAAGCAATGGGACATGAGGAAGTAGAATCAAGTCATGTCAGGAGAAGTTCAGGTTGGACAGAAGATTCAGATTAGTTCAGAAGGCTCTTCACTGAGAGGGTGGTCAGTTACTGGAACAACTCCCCAGGCAATTAGTCACAGAACCAAGCCTGTCAGAGTTCAAGGAGCATAGAATCATCATAGAATCATCGAAACATAGAATGGTTAGGGTTGGAAAGGACCTTAATGTCATCTAGTCTTAATCCCCCTGCCATGAGCAGGAACACGTTGCAATAAACCAGGTCACTCAAGGCTCTGTCCAACCTGGCCTTGAACACTGCCAGGGATGGAGCATTTACCACTTCTTTGGGCAAGCTGTGCCAGTGCATCACCATTGGCCTTTTCATATATAACATTATGTATAACCTCTTCTGCCTTCTCACTTTAAGGACTTACAAAACTTTGATATTTTCCTTCTCTTACTTATTCTGTTACTTATTTGAATAAAATCTTGAAAACTCTGTAATAGTTCTCAAATTGTAAATACATTTTTAAAGTTTTTCATCCTTTTCCATAAGACAAGCATTTGAAATAGATTCTTACATTTAATTTCAAGTTAAAATGAGGGAAAAGCAAGGCTATATGTTATAGTAAGGATCCTACTGTGAGCACAAAACAAGATTCTAAAGATTTTCAAGCAAGTCAAATTCAGTAGTGGATCTAAAAAAGAAATTGTGTCAGCTTGCTTTGGAAGTTGAAAATGCTTTGGTTATGAATTTTGTTTTAAAAATAGGTTCTCTGTTCTCCAGTTATGTGATATAGTCTATTCTGTTGCTTTGTATGTCTATGCTCAACTTTCAAATGAAGTGTAAAGAAAATTCATACTCATTTAATTGATTCTACATGCTCGTGTCTGCTTCTTCTTGGCCAGCAAAATAATAATACTTGGTATTTATAGTATCATCTGATCATTACATCTAAAAACACTTTGCAAATATTTCTAAACACAACTTTTGCAACTTAGGTAAGCAATGTCAGTTTATTTGTAGTCACAAGTGGCAGAAAAACAAAGCATATAGAGCTTGGTTGTTTTCAAAATCAGTCTCACCCATAAACAGATTTTCAAAAGAACTCTACATGGTACATGGTCTCACTTAGCCTGTTCCTGATAGTAGCTGCTGAGGACTGTATACTTTTGAAACTATAGTTGCTATTATATAAATGAATGGAAACTCTGATCTTTTGAAGCCAGCTGTGGCTCTTGAACACACAAGAATTATGGCTCAGAACATCCTTTAAAATCTATTAGAGTGCTAAGTAAAATCACAAAGACCTAATTCCAATCCAGAAATATATTTTCTTCAGAAACAAGGCAAATGATACCTACCCCTGCTATAAAGGCAAGCCCAATCAGTACAAATGAGCTATTGAGATGAAAACAGAAGCTTGTCCTTACCCTTTGTGGGTCAAACACACATAATTATGTACTTTCATTAAAGTGCATTGCTCAACACGGCTCTGTGACCAAAAAGCATTTCTGTGGCCAAATGCAATGTACCAGTTTGACTAGCAATTGCAAAATGGCAAGAAAAGAATCCAACAAAAGAATCCAACAGAACAGCTAAATACCTTCTGCCCTCATGAAAATAGAATACTTATTTTTGAAAATTGAAAATTGAGTGCACTAGATGATAACAAACTATTTCTATTTTTTTTTTTTTTTTGGTGATACATTCCTAGACAGACTACAGAATCACAGAGACAGGTCAGAGTGTATTAGTCTGGTAGGACAAGAAGCTGTTTGAACCTCCAGAGTCATATGTGTATGTATGTGTGTATATATTCTCTGCCAGCCTTCCAACACAGAAGTCTTGTTGGAGTCTACATTGAAGCATTTCTCCTGGGTAATATAACCCAGAAAATATAAGGAAATATAATACAGAAAATTTAATAAGGAAAAATGTAAAATAGTTTAAAACCATAAAAACACAGTAATTTCTCTTCTCTTGGGAGGAATAGTGCAAGGCCAAGTGCAAGGTCCTACACTTGGACTGGGACAATCCCAAGAACAAATACAGGCTGAGAGAAGAATGCATTGATAGCAGGACTTAGGGGTGTTTGTTGACAAGAAGCTGAACATGACCCAGCGATTTGTGCACTTGCAGCCCAGAAAGCCAACTGTATGTTGGGCTGCATCAAAATAAGCATGACCAGCTGTTTGATTGAGGTGACTCTTCCCCTTAGCTCTGCTTTGGTGAGACCCCACCTGGAGTACTATTTTCAGCTCTGCAGCCACCATCACAAGAAGGGCATTTACCTGCTTGAGTGAGTCCAGAGGGCCACAAAGATGACCAGAGGGCTGGAGCACCTCTCCTATGAAGAGAAGCTGAGAGAGTTGGACTTGTTAAGCCTGGAGAAGGGAAGGCTTCAGGAGACCTTATAGCAGCCTTCCAGTACATAAATGGGGCCCATGAGAAATCTGGAAAGAGAATGGGCATGTAGTGAAGGGACAAGTGGAAATGGTTTTAAACTGAAAGAGGGTAGATTTATATTAAACATTAAGAAGAAATTCTTTACTGTGAGTGTGGTGAGACACTGGCACAGGTTTCCCAGAGAAGCTGGGACTGCACCATCACTGAAAGTGTTCAAGGCTAGGTTGGACAGGGCTTTGAGCAGCCTGGTCTAGTGGGAGGTGTCCCTGCCCATGGCTGGGGGTGGAACTAGGTGATCTCTAAGGTGCCTTCAAATCCTAACCATTTTATGATAAGTGAGTCAAATAACTTCTGGTTTCTGATTGGCTTGTAAATTTAGCATACTCATTCCATTATTTTATGTTTTCCTGATATAAATAGCAGGAGACCTTAATTTTCTAAGTCATATTTTCCTGCTCTTAATAGAGTATAGTACTCCCAAAGGCAACAAATGCAAAAGCAGTAATAATGCTAATAATGAGTGACAGTTTTCATAACCAACTGGAAAATAAATCAGACTTTTCAAGTGTATAATGAGCTGGTACTTTCCAATGGAGTATATATGGCATAGTGCATGCCCTGATTAACATATTCTCTGCTGTTCTTCATTCCTTTTTAGAGACCAAACTGTTAAACTGTGTAAAGACTTATTTTAATTCTTCACTGCTTAGAGGGTTAAAAGGAAGTGGAAGATTTTCACTTTTCTTTCAGTTAGGAAAAGAAGTGCAAACACTAAAACTAGAGCTGTGTTCCACTTCTGCTGTAAATAAAGCAGCAATCAGGGAATAAAGAAACCTTCTAAGGAAACATGGAAATTATTCATTGTCTGCACCAGGCTACAGTTCAAGTGAGTGACTGTCCTGGTTTCAGCAGTAGCAGTCATTTTTTTCTCTTTCTTAGTAGCTGCTGCAGTGCTGTGTTTTTGACTTTCG
>JANHGB010022899.1:0-13101 GCA_026283785.1 Coracopsis vasa
GGCATGGTTTAGTGGGAGGTGTCCCTGCCCATGGCAGGGGGGTTGGAACTTGATGATCTTAAGGTCCTTTCCAACCCCAATTATTCTATGATTCTATGATTTGAACACATCATCTTCACTGACTTCCATCCCTTCAGACAAGACATCTGATATCTTGAAGGGTCCAGGTCAAGACTAATTGCCACCGCATCACATTCCAGTTTACGTGAAGCTGAACAGTCTTAAAATAGTTATTCTTTTCCCTTATTATTCACCCTATTAGCTAAATGCCATATGTCTCAAGTCTCCTTTATAACACACTAAGTTTCAGAAATGTTTCTGGGAGCAGAGCTGGGTATGAATGCTCTTAATAGCATGGCACACTGAAGGGACAGTGTTTCATACTGTTGATGGTCCTAAAGCTGGTTGAAGATTGTCTTAGAGCACATCGAAAGGGCTTTGTGTCCTTGTGGATGCTTAGCTCTCGTACCTGCTTACGACTTCTCTACTGTTCCTGTCTGTGTGGGATATTTGTCCCAGTAATGTTGCAAAAGCATTGCAGTGTCACCAAACCCATGTGAGAGTGATCAGACACTTTACATGGGAGAATTGGTTCTCTTTGTTGTGTACATTTGCTTTGTTTCAGTTATCTTATTCTTTAGTCTACATGAGAGACACTGTCATGAAAACAGCATCTTTGTTTTTAAAGGCTTATGTTTTCCTGATACTCTAGTTTGAAAACTGCCTATGTCATAGCACTTACTTTGCTGTGGAAAGGTTATGATATTATGAATTGAAGGATTATCACTTCATCTGTGTAGCTGGTTACAAGAACATAGGAACTTGAAAACAAAAATAGTATTTTAAATAGATTTCTGTAGGGGAGGGAAAAATGGGCAAGATCCCACTGATCTTTTGTTTTGTTACTGTTGTAGTGAGGGAAGAATACTTGCCCAAAATATTAATAAAAGGAGTGAATAATGAAAAGCAAACTGTTAAGTGTGCTAGTTAATAAATTACAGGTAATTCTTTGGTTGCTGTATTGGCCCAGCCTTACTTGGGAGATACATGCTCTTTTTTACTAGTTCTAGAAATTTAATTTTCACAATGGTGAATCCAATTAACAAAGTAGAAAAAACTAAGTATCCTTTCTTGCTCTGTTTCTTTGCTTTTTCTCTGCTTTAAATATTTGTGTGCTTTCTTTTTTTCTCATGTTTGCTGTTCTTCTTTAATTGCTCTATCTTGAAGTTAGCATTCTTAGAGAGACAGCTTTCTTATCCTCCTCCTGGTGTTTCGTTTATTGTAGCTTCTCTGTCTCCCACTTGTTTCATTTCCACATTATAAATTTTATTCTTACCTTCTTTCTTTTATTTCCAACTTCATTCCTTAGCACACCTATTTCTGTGTATCTCCTCTCTGTATATCATGGAGGTCGGAGGGAGGAGAGTTGGATGGCAGGAGTATAATTAAGCACTTGATCCATGGAAAACCTATTATCAATTTTAAAACACAGCAGATTCTTTTTTGAGGTATCTTAGACTGCATGACCACAGTGTAGGTTCGCATTATCTTCATAATCACTTGCAATACATTTGAAAATGCCTGCAATGTCCAGACAGAGTATAGTATCTCAGAAGCTTTTAGTAAATTTAAATTTAAATAATCTTACAAGCAAATGGATTAACCTAGATTAACTGGAGCTGTAGGAAAGGGGACAATCTTTGTTGTTCCTCCTGTTTCTGGATGTGAAAAGTATAGCTAATGCTCACAGGGATGGAAACTGAAATAATCTCTCTGGAAGTGCACCAGATTAGAATTTGGAATCATGTCTCTGCAGTATAATACATATTTCATCTTTAGGGTGCCATGTGCCAGCCCAGATCATTTGGTAGACAAACTCATGTCTCATGCCAGGGTGCAACTGTTCGTCCCCAGCCTGAGCTTGTGTATTTCAGCACTGGCAGAACTAATATTTATACCTTTCTATAGAAGAAAAGCATTTTGTACGAGCAGTAAAAACGGAGGAGGACAAAGAATGCAGTCTGCTTTGTCCACTAAGTGAGAAAATGAAAAAAAAAAAAAATCCCTAACAAAAAACCCACATTGATTCTGTCTAATGGCCTTCACGATATAGGAGATAATTGAACTGATGGCACTCTCCATGTCTTTTGTGGCAGTAGCAAGGAGCTTCTGAGTCTGCAGTGATAAAGCAAATGCTTGCTGCAAGGGAAGGAGGAGTTTGTTTTAATTCCTGAGGACCCACCTGCTGGATAAAGGTGTGGAGGAAGATTTTTTTTTTGCAGAAAGGGAGAGATGTGATGGGAAAGCTTTTGGGTCCAGCAGCTGTCTGGGGGAAGGTGACAAAACACAAAATTTCCTTTTCCACTCTAAGTCCTAGTGGCGAGTGAGTATTGTACCAATGTATATTTGGTGTGTGTGTCTGTATATATATATATATGTATATATATAGTGCCCTGAACATTTTTTAATGACTGACTGACTTCTGTATGGGACAGTAAGAAGTGAAGAAGGGCACAAGAACTACAAGCTTAGCAATTGTTGTATGTTTTCTTTTTCTTTTTGCATTTCGCCTGTTCAGGGATGCTGGATCACAAATAATTGATTTCTTTTTTTCTTTTTTAATTGGGAAGTGGGGGAACTGTGGCACATGAATGTACCGATTTGTGAGAAGTAAGGGAAAGCTCTGTTTGGTTTAAATCTAATCTCAGCATTGAAACGAAATTTTATTTTAGGGAAAAAAAAAAAAAAGAGGCCAGATTTGAGGCAGGTTTCCAGTATCTGGTAAAGCTTTAGAAAAAGCAAAACGTGCGGTCACGCAGCCTTTAGTAAGTCTGTCCATATTAATTCAGGTTTCATCTAGATTAGGGCTTTTTCAAAGTTACAGAATTCACTTGAGTAGTTAGTGTGCAGCATTGGCAAAGACAACGTGATGGGATTTCGCTGCTTATTCATGGAAAAGCTTGCCTGTCTACCCCCATTCCCTCCAGGCTCTTTGTCTTCCATTCATTTTATACTTAGCATAGCAAAAATCATCAGAGGGCAAGGCTGGGTCTCCCCTTTTAAAACCAGAAAGTATTGCTTAAAAAGAAAATGTGCTGAAAGTTCACAGCCTTTCTAGCTGGTTAGTAATTGTGTATTTTGGTAGGATCTTTTCTTATTCTGTGTGCCTTTTTCTTAGGCTACGTTGTTCTGATGCTGGTCAGTCATGCCTGAAAGGCTAGAGTTCAACACTGTGCTGAAACTCATTAATGTCACAGTAGTCTTTTATGCTGCAAACTCTTGCCTCATCAGGAATAAGTAATTCTACATCACGTGCTGCTTTGATGTGCTCAGATTTCCCTATTTTGGAGCAGAAGTAATATTTTCCTTTTTTTTCCCATCTGTTTTCTCATCTCTTTCTATTTCATTCAATTACATGAATTTTATTAGGAGTTTAAAATTAATATTCATATTTTGTTTGTGAATCAGGGATGCTTTTTATTGCAGAGAGGATCCCATTTTGTCAATGGCAAATGTTTAACATGACTGACAACAGCCATACTGGCTTCCTCTTCCCTGAGAGTAGCTTGTGTGGTTTTTGATGTGGAAGCCTATAAAATTTTTCTTTTTAGGTACCTATGCTAATGTACATTTGCATTAAAGAAGAAAAAGTTGATACAGAGAGCTTTAGTTATTTGCTTTTAATAGTTTCCATTTCCAGTGGCTCTGAGAGATTTCTACCTTGTGGCTCCACTGGGCTTCATAAAGAATATTCAGCTGTTGACCTCATCCTAGGATTTTCAGGGGGTGTTTGAAGATAAGGTCCAAGACCATCAACTTTGAGAATGCATTTGCAGTGTGCTATAGATGCTGAGGAGTTAACTTTGGATACTTGCTCAAGCTAAAGGACAGTGGTTTCATCATCCCATCCAGATAATGGAGAAAATGTTCAACAGGAGATGCTGGTGTTACTTGCAGATGTTTTGTTAAGAGCATAGTGTTGGGTAAGAGGCAGTCTGGAAACTAGGGACTGATTTTAAAAAATGGATAAAAAGACATCTACTTAAGCAGAAGACTGTTTCCAGCAATTTTGTGGGACTTCCCCAGTCTTTAACTTTTACTGAAAAGTGAGTGCATAATGGATGTAAACTCTTCAAGGTGCTCCTCTTTGCCCACCTGCATCACCTGTTCCTTGCCCAGCTCTGCCCTGTTGTTGTCTTCTCTGTGAGCTGATTTAATACAAACCTCAACCTATCTTAGTTGTGAAGAAAGAACTATGTGAAGAGAGGGAGGGATACGCAAGGCTGTGTGTCACCTCTGTGTCCATGGCATTAAGCTTTTGCTCTCTTACCAGGTCCCCTTGGTGGCTGCATATAAATGAATATACATAGTGAGAAAGACCTGCTCCTTTCTGAACTTGGCAAGAAAATTGTTCAGAGGTGGCCATGTATCTTCCTACTGCTACAGGTTTTGAGTGCATTCCTGAAGACAAGACTTGAAACCAGTTTGTGCATTTCTTGGAACCTTTGTTGTCTCTCTTGAGCAGGATTGCCATCAACAGTAGTAACATAGAGCATCAAGGAAGATGAGGATGGAAATCTGATGTCATCTGCCTGTTGTCCAGAAGTGCTGCTAAATCCTCCTGTCCAGTGTTTTGACGATACTTTGCACAAAGTGCTGACTGGCCAATTAGACACAAGCATCATGATAATTAAAGAAGCAGAAATAAAGTATCACCACCTACATAGCATGAGTACGAAGATGTAGGATAGCTCTATCTTGCACACAACTGGGACAGTCTTTCCCAATAGCATTTGGAAGCATTCATTACTTAATGTACTTACTGCTAGGAATGTGCTGTACCATTTCGGGAAGGCACGCAGATCCCAGCAATTCAGAGTGTGCTGTAAGCAGTGCAGGCTTCATTGTAGCTAACAGGATCCAGCCAGGGAGGATCTGTAGATACTGCCCTTTCTCTCTTGCTCTTTTTGAGCCAGAACAGAATCTGGCTCCTGACTTTATTTGACCCTGCAGCTACAATAGGTCATATCATGCCCTTGGACATTTCAGAGGAACTCCGTAAGCACGTGTCTATTGACATCACGATTTGGCAAGCACTCATTTTTCCGGGTGTGTCTTCCTGGTCACAGAGGTTGAATTTCAAGGTACATTTCCACATCACAACAATGTATAATCTCTCCGAATTGTATCTATGGGGGAAAGTCTGATGTTGGGGAGGAGTGGGGTGGGAGAGAGCTTAGTTTGAGGGCTGGAGGGCATAATGGTTGCCTGGGGGGAAGAGCCTGATGCTTGAAGAGAGGAATAGTGTGTTAAATCTAGGCCTAGGAGGGGAGAAGAAAGGCATAGGGGATGATGGGGGCTGGTGACACAACATGCTGTGAGAAGGGTGAAGATGGTGGGCTAGGAGGGCATGGGCACAGCCTGAGCTTTGTGTTTCTGTCATTTTCCAGTCTCTATGGTACCTAAATAAAGAGTTAGTATTTGCTTGGGAGGCAGTGTTATAGCTTTGGCAGTAGCAGGTGTAATGCACATGTATATTGCTGTTGGGGGCACCTTGGTAATTAGTGCCTTAGGATCAAGGAGATTCCACTGTATAAAGAAGCAAGGCTAATTCCACTGTATAAAGAAGCAAGACTAAACAAATACATTAAGGCTAAAAGAGTCTAAGTATTAAAAGAGTATCCTACGGGGTGAGGTATCTTAGCTTGAACGTGCAGTTAGTCTTGGTTATGTCACCTCAGTTGCAGCTTCCAGCAAGTGAGGGTGTAGGCAGAGGAGGCGGGATCTGTTTGCATCTGTCTCTAAACATATCCTGAAAGCTCCTCTGAGCTGGAATTGCTGCAGGTGAGCACTTTCTTCTGTCCTCACCTCCATGTTTCTCCTATAGTGGTGCTTACAGGATTGAGTAGCGAGTTGGCTGCTGAGCTGGCCCCAGGCTAAGTCCTACAGAAAGAAAAACAAGTCATTGAGTCTGTACTTTTGAGCCTCTACTTTCAACTCTGTACCAGTGCTGGAACAACAAATCTATCGAGCTATGCAATAAAGAGAAGGGAAGGAGTGGGACTGCAGCAGTCCTGCCATAGTTTAAGCTCCCATTGAAGTGTTCTTTGAGTGAAAATTGTGACATCCAGTTGCATGATTAAGAAAGTTAACTGGTAGGAGTGTGAACCAAAGGAGTTGTCATGTCTGACAGTGAACGTTTTCACTCTGAATTGACACAAACAGAAAGGGCAGCTGTTTATATGAGCATATGGTGTCATGGATCAGGAAACTAATACAGAGAAGAAGGTGCCTTCTCTTACTTCCCCCTCGCCATTAATTTTTTCTTTGTATCTGTCTTCTGATCCAGTTTGCTGTGTGGGAGCATGAATACTTGTACCAGCAGAAAATGAGCCTGAAATGAGCCATGAGAGGTCTAGAGGTGATCTGTCAGGTCTGACTAAAGATAAAGCACCTTAAACAGCTCTGTAATTAAATCGGAGTTCTCCAGCATCCAGGCCTGGTAAAGAGATTCCTGCTCATAGGCATGTTACAGTTAACTCAGTTGTGCAGTCAGGGGTTAGGGGGGAAGCTTCCTCTCTTTATTTCTTGGAAAAGAAAAACAAACCTAAAAATCCAGTGTGTTTTCCTGATCTGCCTTACGTTGTGGCCCCATAAACAGTTGCATGTTGTCACAAATCCAGGATGGGGTGGGAACCTTCTCGACCAATGCCATGCTGTACTGCAAAAGGTCTGCATCAGTTTTTACACTGCCTTCTTTGCAGATTGAAAGTTTTCCTATGTTTTTGTTGACAGTGTTTAGCTTGTTTTACCAGAGTAATCTAAAGCTGAGATGCTCTAAAAATCTTGCTGCCACGTAAAGAGGGGGAAGCACTTGCCTTCCTTCACCTCCAGACATGTAACTGTACTCCCTTCTTTGCATACTGGACCTCATCTCTCCTTGAGCAGGATTGATTCATTCAGTAAGCCAGAAGAAATTCCTACCCTGCTTTTAGCTGGGGTAATTTTCAGCTGCATTAATGAATGGAATTGATTTATTAAGCAGGGTTTGACGAGCACCAGGGCCAGTGTAAGGTAAAGAGCGAAAGCGTGCACTGAGGACTGCAAAGGAGGAAGCAGAAGCCTTGCACATTAAGTAGCTTGGCAGGGAAAGAACAGTCCTGAATTAAGAGAGTCATCACTAAATTCATTCTTTGCTGGACTTAAAGCTGTGCTTGAAAGCCTTGTATTTGTAAAAGAAATATCACAGTTGGACAGCACAAATGTTCAGTCCTTTTCTCTATTATGAGATTCACATGAGGAGATGAATGTAAATCATCTTTATAGTTATATCAGTGTATGTTCAGCCTATTTCTGGTACTACTTAGTCCCAGTCCTTTGTAGAGCTCAGCAACAGAAAATTGCACTTCATTTTTCTATGTCAGGCCTGTAAAATCTCTTCTGCTTGTTTGTTCCTTCTGTCACAAGCTAATAACTAAGGAAAGTAGATGAAAGAGTTTCCTTTCATAGAAGCTTGTGTGGAAATGAATGAGAGAAAATAGACAAGAATAAATTACTAGAGGTCATCTGGGAGAGAATGTAGTTAGGGACAGTTACAATCTGGAGTCCAAACTCCTAACAGCTACACCCCACATCTCTTAAACATTTTGCTACTCTTCAGTAAGTGGGAGACTGATGGAGCCAAATTAAGTGTTGCTAGTATTTGGCGAGTAAAATACCTGTTTTCAGTAAATGGCGGTAAAAAAAGTCTTTGAAGTAGTGCTGTAATGTGGTTTTTTTAATAGCTGTGCTTGATTATTCTTTTTAGTTGGAAAAAAATATAATCTTCAGATATTATACTGCCACTGTCTTTACTTTTGCTCCAGTACAAACTGATTGCTTTAGCAAAAATAGGTTTTGTATCTAAACTGAATTGTCCTTCCCCATGCAGGGCAGCCAAAAGGAATGCCTATTTCATAATTGAGACTGTTCGTGTTACACAAACCGAGTGTCCCAATGTGGAAGGCTTTGAGATCCACATAACAAACTGAAACAAACCCCAAAGTTAAAAATTGCTTAAGAGCTCTATCCCCAAAGCAACCTGCATATCATCTTCCATAAACCTTAAAATTGCACTTCTAAACTGCCTGCCGTGCTATGTTAAGGAAACTATTGAGTTTTCAAAGTACATCAGTTTGTTGTACTTTGTTCTATCTATACTTCTTTAGGTCAGCCAAAGCTAAAGAAAATGTGGAGGTGTAATCTTGTGTTTTCAAAGTTGAATTTAGACTTATAGAAATGCGCAGAGGTGGGGATAAGAATGATTTCATGGAGAAACTGCATGAAGCTGGGGAAAGGGAAAGGAGAGGCTGGAATAGCGGCTTTGAGTTGTCTTGGCTTCTGTTTTGCAGGACTTGTTAATTTCACACTGCAGATCTGCCATTCATCAGATGTTAGAGCAAGATCTTCTGTTTCCTGAGGGTTTGCAGGTTTTAGGCACTCTTTTGATGGGGGTGCATGTTTTGCAGTAGGTGAATACACTTGTTCATTAGTATGAAGTCTTTGTAGTCTATCAGAGATATTTGGATCTGGTGGTAACATTTCCTCTTAGTCTAAGTAAGGTAAAATCATCTGCAGTGAAGGTAATTCTTCTACCTTTTTGCCCATGGGATGACAAGAACCATTCGTGTCATTCACCTTTTCTTTCTTCTAGTCTGATCATCTGGTTTCTTCACCTAATTTAAAAGCCAAGCTCCCTCCCTGCCTCTCCAACAGAACTTCTGTTCTGCCCTTCTTCTCTCGAGGCCTTCCCCTATTCACCAACAGCCATGGAATAGTATGAGCACTGGCCCCTTCCTGGCTCACACTGACGGTTATTTTACTCCTGGCTCTGCCTCCAGACGCCTCTCTTCGAGACGGATCTGCTGGCATAGAGGAGCAGGTCTAAGGAAGCATGGGTGCCAGGGATGCCAGTGGATCTGTTCTACGTGTCCTCTGCACTGGGGCATAGTTCAGCGTATTATTTAGCAGAATGGGTCTAACCTGAGCCTGCTGTTCCAGCACATGTTTTTGTGATCCTTGGGGCTTGCTATGTTTTATTGATTTCTTTCACTTGGTTTCTTCTCATACCCTTTTCATATTCATTTTGGCCTCACTTTGGACACTACAAATGCTGGGAACTCACTTTTGATGTGAGAAGGCTGTAATGGCCAAATAATCCTGAAGTGCTGGGTATATGAAAATGTGTTTTTTGTTTGTGCTGCAGACCATTGAGTATTTGGAAGTAGGGTGGAGAGACCAGGAAGGATGTTAGTGTTACCCTTGAATATGCTTCTGTATGCCAGCTTGGATCTCTGGGATAGGCTGTCAAGAAACTCCCTTCTGTCAGGACTTTGTACCTGAAGTTGTGGTGATGGTGGTGTGTGATTGCATTGAGTTGGGATATGTGATCATCTTAAGTACTGTGTAGTGTCCTCTATCTCTGTGCTGTGTTATGCATGACATGCAGGTCAGTGTGTTCTTGTCTTTAGGTTCTTCTGGAAGGTGGGTTAAATATGACTAAAATTAGCTTAAGTGTTCCTAAAGTAAGAACCAGGCTGTGACATTTTCATTCCAGGCTATGATCATTCTGCTCTGTTCAGGTGGCTTTTGGTTCATACCAGTAAAATTCTTTCATAAACTGAAAGTAAACAAAAATAGCTTTCTGCTGAGATGCTGAGAATTTTAAAAGGAGGAGTTAATGAGTTGAGATGAACTGAAGAATTTATTCTCAAAGATGCAAGGAGTAACTTGGAGCCTGCAACAGTAGTCATAGAAACCAGGGGAAGCCCAAGCCTTGACTGGCAGTGCAGAGATGTTGGTATATGACACTACAAATGCTGGGAACCAGCACAAATTGTTAAGGTTCAGCAGGGAGACATAAATCTGTTCTGTAGAGTTTGTTCTTCTGTTGAGTGCGAGAATTTCGGGGTAGGGGGAAAATCATAGAATTATTGACTGGTTTGGGCTGGAAGGGGCCTTAAAGCTCATCCAGTTCCACCCCCCTGCCATGGGCAGGGACGCTTTCCGCTAGACCGGGTTGTTCCAGGCACTGTCCGGCCTGGCCTTGAACATTGCCAGGGATGGCACAGCCACAGCTTCTTTGGGAACCTGTGCCATTGTCTCACCTCCCTAATAATACTGAGTAGACATTTCAAAGGGAATGAAAAATAGCTTTCTACTAATATAAATACAAGGGAAACAAGTGGTGAAGGTAAGTCATCATGGAATGAGAGTAATGCCAGGATTAAAGGTAATTTAGGTGTCATTCAAAGAATGCCTGAGTACTGTTCATTTCTGTTTTTTAGTTGAGTGCCTGATAAGGAAAACTTAAAAACCCAAACTAGGACAAGTCAACTCCCTGACAGTGATCTTCATGTAACATTTCACAAGGGATGGAGGAAGTCAGAGAGCAGGAGGAGGCACATGCTCTTCTTCACAGCATTGCAGGAACTGATTTATGAAATCAAAAAATCTGGAAGCCAGATTTCATAATCTGTGAAATCAGGGAAGGACCAACTAATTGAGGAACAATGAATCTGGATGTTTAGGAGGAGGCAAGAGAAACAAATTGCTGACTTGAACAAGTGTCTTTCATAACCCAGGTGTTTCCTGAGGGCATTTTGAGATTCGGTTACTCCAAAGGGCATGAAAACGGTTTTTATGAAGCAATGGAATAATGTTCTTGTAAAATTCATATAAAATTGCAAGTGGTTATAAAAGAACATATAAATTATTGAATATAATTTTGAAATAAGTCTGACATCAGTCTGTAGTTCTGCCTGCTGCTGAGTTATCTGAGGCATTTTCTCAACTGGTTTAAATACTGGGGATTGCTTCACTTTTAGTACGTAGATGAAACTTAACTTATCGAAACTGAAGTTATAAAATGTTCCTTGGCTTTTTAATAACTTGCAGAGTATGTATTATATAAACCATCTACACAGCATTATTGATTGTCTCTAAATATGCATTTTAAAGGTGCCTAAATGTGCCAGATAGTCACCCTTATAAATGTCACTGAACTCTGCCTTCCTGGAGATCTGGCCCGGTGTCTGAATGCTTCTGTAGCTTTGTTTTTCCCTTTCATTTCTTTTTATTTAGTTATTTATTTTATTTATTTTTTATTTAATAAAAGTTTATTGTGATGGGCTTGGAGTGTTGTGTCCCCCAACATAAGAAGGACATGGACCTGTTAGAGTGAGTCCAGAGAATGCCACAAAGATGCTCTGAGGGCTGAAGCACCTGTGCTCCAGAGACAGACTGGGAGAGCTGGGCTTTTTCAGCCTGGAGAAGAGAAGGCTCTGGGGAGACCTTAGAGCAGCTCCCAGTGCCTAAAGGGGCTACAAGAAATCTGGAGAGGGGCTTTGTACAAAGGCATGTAGTGACAGGACAAGGGGGAATGGCTTTAAGCTGAAAAAGGGGAGAATTAGATTAGACAATAGAAATAAATTCTTCCCTGTGAGGGTGCTGATGCGCTGGCACAGGGTTCCCAGAAAAGCTGTGGCTGCCCCATCCCTGGCGGTGTTCAAGGCCAGGTTTGATGAGGCTTGGAGCAGCCTGGTCTAATGGAAGGTTACCCTGCCTGTGGCAAGGTGTTGGAACTGGATGAGCTTTAAGGTCCCTTCTGACCCAAACCGTTCTGTGATTCTGTGATTTTAGTTGGATATTGTGAAAGTATGAGAGAGAGATGATAGTGTGTTTTTTTGTTTTTTTGTTTTTTTTTTTTTTTCCGGTTCCTAGCAATCAGTCCTGTATGTGTTGGCTAATTTCACCAAAGTTTGATGGAGGGGTAGTCTTCTTACAGGCATATGCTAAGTGCAAACTTAGGAAATGGTAGTTTGATGGAGGAGGGAGAGGAAAAATGCCATACACTCAATGGCAGTTAGTGCAAAGTCGGTGGTTTTTAGCCTGCCACATAACCTGTCTGTGTGCATTCGTCAGGCAATTAGTACGTTCATTAAGTGGAACCATCCTTTGTGCGCGATGCTGCCTCTGGAATCCCTGATTCAGGGACGTGGGTGAAGACTGAGTATACTGGAGGTGAAGCTCAGTTTATTGCGATTGGATGATGAGTACTTGTAGGCATTACATGACACATGATTGAAATAATCAGGCCTGACTGGTGCCTCTGGTCATGGGGAAGCTTGGCTTTGCGTCGTGTTCCTTTTCTGCTGGAACACAGATATAGCCTAGCTCGAGGTCTTGCATTAGACTATGTAGCTGTGCTTTATGGATGGGTTTGGAAACACGTACATTGATTCCATGATTAGGATGGAATAAATTAATTGTGATTTTTTAGTTCTACAGGGCTGAAAATTTGTATATGAATACTAAATTAAAAAAAGAAAGGACTTCAGTAATGCTCTTTTGCAGCCTGATGGTATTCTCAGTCTGGTGGGCTGATTTTTCATGGTTACGTTTTCATATTGGAGAGTCTAAATGCAGTTGTGTGAATTCTGTAGGTAATGCTAGAAAATATTTTCTCTTTGTATTCCTCTTTGTAGTTTTGCTGAGTAGGCTTTTTTAAATATTTCAGACATAAAATACTGTAGGCCTTAGAGGTCAAATAATGAGCAATATGTATTCTGGGAGTGACTAGTGTGTAACTTCAGGAGTGTTTGCATTTGAGAGGTGATCTCCTCCTTCTAGCTCCCCTCCATATAAAAGTCTGAACCCCAAGTTTCTTCCTTCTGCCCACATTTCTGTTCACATGAAACCAGTCTTAGAGATGTAGTAGCCTCTTTCTCATGGTTTTTCCACCTATGATAAACATAATTTCATAGCTTTTTTTTAAATTAAATAATTTTTCATATATATGAATATTCTGCCTCTATATTTCAAGATGCCCCATCCCTGGAAGTACTAAAGGCCAGGTTGAATGGGGCTTGGGGTGGAAGGGGTCTCTGCCCATGGCAGGGGGGTTTGGAACTAGATGGTCTTTGAGGTCCCTTCCAACCCATTCTGTGGTAATGGCCAAAGTGTTTTAGAGAAAATTAAATCGGAGCTTGTTTTAACCTGTCAGGGACATGGGGCTATTATGAAAGTGCACTGTGACAGTATTATTCTTGCACTGATAAGGTA
>JANHGB010022902.1:0-19591 GCA_026283785.1 Coracopsis vasa
CTTGCACTTGTCATGGTTAAACTTCATAAGGTTGGCATCAGCCCACCTCACAAGTGTGTCAAGGTCCCTCTGGATGGTAATTCCTTCCCTCCAGCGTATCAACCGAACCACACAGCTTGCTTGGGTTTTTTTTTACTAAAATTAAAAATATTATCCTGTTTTAAACATACATAAATTAACGTAGGGGCAGGGCACTGTAAATAAGAACTACTCAAGGCATAACAATTTTTGAATATGCCGAAGTATTAATTTTAGCAAAGCATTTATATAACTTGGAACTTTATCAGAAAACTAATCATGCGGTTGTTTTCTGTAAAAGCA
Source organism: Coracopsis vasa (assembly GCA_026283785.1). Classification (NCBI taxonomy): domain Eukaryota; kingdom Metazoa; phylum Chordata; class Aves; order Psittaciformes; family Psittacidae; genus Coracopsis; species Coracopsis vasa. The sequence continues at coordinate 322 of JANHGB010022902.1, forward strand.
CTTCCTAAATGCACCTCTACCTCAAATTCAGCACTGCAACCTCTTAATCATCACTCTATCAAAAATGTTTGTTCAGTAACAGAAGAACTCTTCCAAATATCAGTAAATGCATACTGGTTTTGTCTACCATCTTTCAAATAATTATTAAAAAAAACCCCATTTTTTATATTTTTTCCCCAGCTTCTAGAACTATTTTGTTAATAAACTGAAATGAACTTAACTTCAGTCTTCCTTATGCTACATAAAGCCGTTCAGAAAAGCCAGACAAAGGTACAGTGAATGCCATAAAGAAACATCAGTCATGAACTGTTGCACGTGTAGTTTCTGGACTGGGTTACTTAGGTTAGTGGGTTATTAACTGAAATTGGCCAATCATAGACATTTTTAAATCTCAGAACTGTAACTACAGCAATGCCTGGCCTTAAATTAACATGTGTCATGCTTATTTTGTTGAATTTTTGTAGGCATTTTCCCTGTAAGAATAGATTGCAAAAATTTTATCATTAAAAAAAAAAATCATACGAAAAACAGAAAGTCCGTCCCCCCCCCACAAAAAAAGAGTAAATCCAGACTTATAGTAACAGTAGTTTAGCATTATAAACATCACTAGGGGTGAGTATCTGAACTACATAACTGTATTATCAATTGGATTAAACAAGTTCTATATCAGTATGATTTCTGTGGTAATACATTGATGTTCAGTCACAGCAATTCAACAGGTAATAGGGATCAAAGGAAATTTTAGCAATTCAGGATACAGCACATTCTAATGCATCACTTTAAATTTTCAAGAGAACTGTGAATTGATAAGATTAGAAATTAAAAGAAAGCAAAATATCAGTTATGCAAATTTAAGAGCTGTAATGTACCCTTTCTTAAAGTGAAAATAAATGCCAACTATATAAACATCATTATGGACCATGAAGTTGGTCTTAGGTTTATGATTAGACATAACTGAGGACAAACATAGATATTTATATTTTTTAAAAAATATGCAGATAATGCCTGAAAAGCAAGACAAATTAGCTGCATATGTTTTGGGGGTTTTTTTCAGATAACACGCTGCATTTATCTTCCTATAAATTTCTCCAGTTAGTCTCTCAGATGGAGTTGGACAGTGTTAGTAGATCCCTCACGTTAGAAACTACATTCACCGTTTACTTTTCAGAAAATGGACACATATATTTTATGTAATTGCTTCTTGCCTGCAGCTACCAGTCTTACTCTGAATTTCTAAGTCTATCAGAAAGACCAATGGGATTATAAGAAAAGGCTGTGTGGCCCCTACACTGCTTTTGAAAACTGCAAGTCACTCAATAAGGAAAACAATTTGAAAAGCAAGCAGAGGGAAAGTAAAAGTGTGATCATCACCCCTTTTCAGGAAAAATAGAAAAAAAAATACCCTTCTTAAGCATTTTGTAAAAAGTCAGATGCTTGGATCCGATTATAAAAAGCTGCTATTGAACAATCAGATATAGTTTCCCTATTTTTTTTTTCCTGTATTTAAGATGATAAAAAAACCATTACAGCCAGGAGGACCTAAGACTAACTGGAAATGCTCAGTTAGGACAGTTGTGCTTACCTCACTGATTTTTGCACTCTAATCTTAACTGCTATATGAAAAATTTTCAGTAATTCACAATACTTGACGCTTTTCATTTTTCATGATATTTTCTTTCTTCAGATAAAGCGATGAAGATTGCAAGTAAATATGAGGTGTCAATATTAAGAAGAAAGAAACATGGCATAAACTGCTTGCAAACATAAACTTTATGGTATTGATTATCTCAAAATCCCAGGTGTGTTCCACTCAGATCAAAATCTGACCATTCGTTATATGAGTTTAAGCTTCCTATGACTGAATGGACACTATAGCATCTAAAAGTCTGAAGCCAGAATGCAAGAAAGGTCAGGACACAAATAATAAAGTAACAATTAACTTTGACTGCAAGGTAGTGTGCCAGGTTACTAAGTCTTCTTTGTTTGGAAAGAGTCCAATGCCTAAAATACTTTTTACATTGTGCATGGCACAAAATACATTTATTTATTCAATAGTCTTTGTCTAATTGTGGCTGCAAAGTCTTAAGAAAATACTACTCTTCAAGAACATAATTTAGGGAAATGTACAAAAAATAGCATCAGTATAGTCTAGCACAACTGCTGACTTCTTTTCCAGCTTTTACATCTGATATGACCTTGTAAAAGAAATGTAACACACTCTGTATCTCTTCATTTCTTTTCTGCACCTCTGTTTCCTAGTGTTACTACAAAAGGAAAGATTATGATCTGCAAGATGATGTTCAGCTCTTAGTTTCTGTAAGGCAAAAGCTCCTGCAGAGTAAAATTTCTTACGCCTGGAGTAAAAAAATAACTTATGGCTATAAAAAAAATAATTAACACATGCCTACAAAAATCACTATTTTATACAATTTTTTATATTTGCAGCACAGACCTTTATAATTTGAATAAATCTTCAAAAATCTTAAAGTTTGTTGCCTATTACCACTACAAGACATAAAAAAATATTTCTATCAGGGAATGGGTCCAAATTTATCTCCAGTAACAAAGGTCAAACAACTGAAAACAAAAATTCTTGAGGGAATCTATCAGGTTTTGTCTAAATATTAAACAGGGAAACTCACAGGTCTCATTCTTCTCCTTTTCTCTTCACCATTGAGCCTATGTGTGTTCTCCCCAGGGACAGCAGAAACAACTAAAACTCCTGTCTGAACCAACTGAGAAACTGAGGGACAGATTGTTAGGCAATTTGATCTCTTAAGTCTATTTAATGATTAGAATTTGATATCTTCCTGTCGGCATTCCAGTCTAAGATGAAACAGTAAAAGTGTTACAATAACTAAACATAGGGTGGGAAAAGCAACTGGGCATGTAGTCATCCCACCTCAATGTATTATATGGCCCCCAAAGAAACTCAGTTGATACTCCATTATACAAATTCTAGAAGTGAAACTACGCAGGAGACACAGAAATACATTTTGATTGCATTACCTAGTTCAGTTAGCAGCTGGTGATACTGTCTTCATTCATATGATAATGTTACGATTATGCATTCCTCCTGGAAATAGGAGAGTTGAGTGACTACCCTCATTAATCTGAAAAAGTCTAAACCTACACCTCCCATCTTTCAAGTTACAAACATTAAATTTCAAATAAGGCTGGGACAGCTATGATGACTGTGTGCAGCATTGTCTATTCTAAACTGAAAACTTTTGCTCTGAGATTCTCACATTTGGATGGTAATAGAACTGTAACTTTGCTGTCCAAAGAAGTTTAAACTCTCTTGGACAGGTATTCCCACTTTCAAGCAAGCCTTATGCAATTTGTAGCAGAATAATTTAATGAAATACAAACTGGGACTGGGGATTAGCTTTACTTTGCTATCACGTCATTGAATTTTTTTCTTTCTTCCCTTAAGTTTCTTTCTCTGCTAGAAAGTGGACAACTTCACCAGCAGAAGAGAAGAATGTCCTCCTGTTCCCATGATGCTCTCCTCCTAACTGAGTGGGCTTTCTCCTGCTAAATGACAGCTTGAGCCTTGTGTTTAAGAGGAAAGAAAGCTTGTCTCCACAAGATAAGTCTCTACAAGATGTTATGAAGGATAGGGTTACCAGAATCACTCGTTAGATCTTAGGAGACAGTAAGAAGGCTACAACTCCTATACTGCCTGCTGCCTTCCCCTCTCCCCTCCAAACACTGAGCTTAAGAGCCTGCTTAGAAAGAGCCTGTCTACTACTCAGCTTACTGTCCTGTTTCTGATGAATTCATAATGAATGATGAAATTCCTAATTTTCTAGTTGACATAAGTACTGGGAGTTGTAAATTATATTGTATACTGTGGACCTCTAAAAGATAAGCAGAGTATTATCACAAAAAGTCCCATTATGGATCCAGATCTTAGTCCAGTTTTAGGCCAGTGCAGTGAGCAATGGAATTTAGGCGTAAGTAGCAAACTGAATAGGGCTAGATCATAGATTCCAGTACTGTTCTGCCACAGTATTCATACCTGCCAACCAATGCGCAGGCATGACGAGGGAACAGGACAGCCTGGAGGTTCTCTCTTTGTGCTGTGCCTGTTAGCACAGACAATACAAATAAGGCAAATATTTTTTTGTTGCTGTTAGCTTGGTTTGGTTTGGTTTTCTTTTTTGTTTAGGTAAGAACGATTTTCACTATACAGATGTGCTGTGCTCTGTGGCCACAAAACAATACCTGGAACATTTTATTTATTCAGAAATGTAGGTTCATGGGCAGAATAAGACATATCCTTCCTGCCCAACCAGGTATGCCCGAAGTCCAATGTTGTCTGTGCCTTCTTGTATGTAGTGTACATATCATTCTACTACATGCAGAACTTAAAAGCCATTTCAAATTTAGCTGTTTTTTTTTTTAAATCAAAGACTTTTCAGAACTCAAACATAATATATTTACTCATTAGTGTGTAGAACTGATGTAAATGTAGAAAAGGAAACCCAGGAACAAGTGTAGAAATGCTCACCCATCCACTCTCATTATTGGAAAGTTTCCATTTTTGCCTACCACAATGAAAAAAGCACACCTCCTCTACTTTAGACACACCGCTAAAGCTTGTGTTCGTCTCACCGACTTTGTGTGCAGAAGTTAGATATTCTGTCTAAACCAGAAGCATACACTTCAGGCAGCAATTCTTCCTACTGTAACATAGGTGTTTGACATTAAATATTACTTGAGGCTAAATACCAGGAAAACATCCTGAAGATTATGTTTACGGAGCCTAGAATAGATTAGACAACTGTCTGACAGCTAATGTACAGCAAATGATTCTTTCTCTCACCTCTTATCAATACAGACATATTGATATGCAGAACTTTATCTATAACCATGATACACAGTTAAGAAACTTTAAACTTTCCTGTTAGTTTCATACATGACCAAGTCCTCATGACTAAAACAGGACAAGCATATTCTGCTGGGAGTTCCTAATAGTTTTTTGTCCTTTCATTAGTTCTGCTGATGGTTGATTAAAGATGATGCAGGATCCGTTGGTAAGAAATTCAGTATACACAGTTTAGGCTAAACTTTGGGTATTTTCTACCTTCCATTCAATTAATTTTATCCCCCATTTTTTTAATTATTATTATTATTACAACCATTGTCATCTCTGTGTTATTTTGAAAACTCTGCATGATATTTTCCTTGAAGCAAAATCACATCCCAGTGAACAAGTTACAAGTTCATGCATTTTCACCTTTTACACCTAACATTAGTCTTTACTAACACAGAAGTGATAGGTTTGTGGAAAAACAGCATTGTGTTAGAAATGTATGGTTATTTTGCTTCTGTCAGTCAACTTGACAGAAAACATGCGTGTTGTGACTTCTTTGATGCAATGAGTACTACTTATGAATGACTTTTTAGCATGACCCATGAAACACTACTGACTCAGTGTCCAGGTGGAGTCCAGTGATGAGTTGTATCCCTCAGCTGGAGAGGGACTTTTTATAAGGGCATGTACTGATAGGACAAGGGGGCCTGGCTTTACAATGAAAAAGGGCAGATGCAGATAAAAGGAAGAACTTCTCCACTATGAGGATAGTGAGGCACTGGAACAGGTTTCCCAGAGGAGCTGTGGATGCCCCATCCCTGGAAGTGATCAAAGCCAGGTTGGATGGGGCTTTCAGCAACCTGGTTTAGTGGATTGGAAGTAGACGATCTTTTCAGGTCCCTTCCAACCTAAAACATTCTAAGATTATCATATTTTTTAGCACACTCTAATTTCTCACAGATTTCTCTTACCATGTAGCCCATACATATGGCAATATTCACATTAACTGTACTATAGATACATATACCACATGAATTTCTAATCACAGTTGAAAAAACAGGAGAAAGTAAGCAAATACACTAGCACCCTTCATAATGAGAAGTAAGTTTTACCAATATGATTTAATGAAAAAACATTATGCCTCAGTACTTTTCCGAGACCTCTTATTCTTGTTCTCCCCTGCTTGAAAATGTGTCCTCTTATAAAAGCATCTTCCACACTTTTCCTCTTTTGCACACGGCTTTCTCAGTCTCCTGTCTAATTCTCAAATATTTCTCAGAGTGCACACCACTAGCTTGTCCTGTTCTCCAAATCATAATTATTTCCTATGGATCTTTTCTTCTCCCTGGTAATTTGTTTCTAGCTTCCCTTTGTCTCTTTAGATATCTATGTAAAATATATAGGAAAGACATATGCCCATCAATTCAATCAATGTCAAACTGATTTATTTTATTTGTTTTGTAAAGCATTTCTAGTATTCTCTCCCTGCACCCCCCAAACATCTTCTGGTTTTCCTTTTATCAGATCCATACAGGGTAATATTGCAGAAAAAAATAGAATAGAGGACAATTTGCAGCTGTCAAGTTAACTAGGAAGAACTGATCTATTTTTTCCTGCACTCGGTCAGCTGATTTAGGTCAGGATTGGTAAAAAAAACCCAAACCAACGCACTTTGTCACATGGCAGGAGCTACAGCTTCCTGTGTGCTTCTATTATATCATCTTAAGAAATCTCTCTAATAAACTAAACAAAAATATCTACCACAAACTAATGCAGCCAATTAATAGGACAGATGGAGGTCAGGGGAGACAATTAAATCCCTTTGACAGAGGAGATGATTATTCTACCTCATATTGGAGACATGTCAGTAACTTCTGTCTGATCTGACTTACACTTTTATTCTTCAGAATGATTCCTTACATAATGCCTTCTTTGGCATGAAAGAGAAAGATCCATCATCTAAAGACCTTGCATATACTTGTTTATTTTTAAAGTGGTGGGGAGTGCAGTATGCTTTATCAGCTGTATTTTTACTGATTTCTAGATCAAGAAAACCAAATATTCTTTTTGCTTTAGGTTAGACAGCTGCTACTCTCCTTGAACTCTGCCCCTGAAAAGGATAACTATCACCTTGGCAAGTTGCTAACCACCTCCTTTTTGGAATTTGATTTTGCTTCCCATTTTGCATATTCCCATAGGAGGTAATCATTTAGGAGTCCTGATTCATTACTTTTCTGGCTCCGATTTCCTGGGATATTGAAATCTTTTGACAATTTCAGCATATTTGCAACAATTATGTTTCCTAAATTCTTGCACCAAGATAGCTGTGTTTCTGGATGTCACATCTGCACTACTAATATTAAAAACTGTAAGCTCTGTTTTCATATTCTGGCAATATTGATTACATGTTTCATATTCTGAACAAAAAGATTTGCACTATTCTGAATTATTTTTCCTTTTTTTCCTGATTTCCTGCCTATACATTTCAAATGCTAAACCATAAATAACCATAGGTAAACATTGTTCAGCTGAGGATTTAAATTTAATTCCCCATAATTTTTTACAAAAAAACTGCACCAGATGAACCCCAGACTGCTTTCAGCAACAGGTCATTTGGGAGAAAAAAAAAAAGGTATGATGACATCACAATCAGAAAAAACATGAAAGTTCTAATAACATTTCAATTATTTTTTTCTTTTTTTTAATTAACTCGCAACATACTGCGGTAATATTTCAAAGTTAACAAGCTCATAATCCTGTTGCACTAATACTATTCTAGTATTTAAAAGCACTAAATCCACAATCTAAAAGACAACTAAGCTGACAAGACACGGATTTTTCTAGTGATATTGTTGTGATTGCTCAGTTCCAGCTCCAATTTCCACAATGCAAATTCTAATGCACTAGTTTTCTTTTTCAAGCTCATCTATTGAAAACTCTCATTAGTTAATTTCTGCACTATCAACAGAGCTTTGTCATTCAGATACATGTCCTTTAATGAATTCTACATTAATTTACAGTTTATGCTGAAAATAGCATCTGAATTTTTTGTACCCTTATGTAGCTTATTATCTGTTTACACTTTTGATTTTAGTTCTGATGGCTTCTACATGTACAGAAAACAGATTCTTGTTCTGTCATTAGTTGAACTTTGAATTGTAGCCTCCCACCTTTGCACTCAACCAGCTGTATTTCACTAATTCTTAATAATAAAATCTGAATTTAAAATTATTTCAGTAGCCTCTAAAATATTTATTTTCATTTAATTTGGTCAACTAAAGTATATTTCTTGCAACCACCTTCCTTTAAACAGAACTGTAGCAACAACAGATACTTTCAGTCTCAATTATCCATCCTCTAGCTTTTCAAGTTACTGCTCATTGTTACAAAAACTTGTAATATAACCCTATGTTTGGGGTTTTTTTTCCCTCCTTTTTGATACTTCCAGGTAATGAAAGTGAAAGGCACGTACAGCTATTTTAAATCCATTGGGATTAAAATTGAACTGCTCTTAAATGAAGACCAGGATCAAAGATTTGTTTTGGTTGGAAGAGAACTCTGGAGGTCATTTGATCCAACCCCTGAAGACTGCTGCCCACTACCACATCCAGATTGCTTTTGAGCATCTCCAAGGAGGGAGATTCCGCAACAGTAAGACAGTAGCTCCTGATGTTCACACACACAAAAAAGAAGATCCAAATAATACGTAACACTGTTACCCACATAAATCACTATTTTCTTTAAAAGTAAATGTATTGAAACCATTGGGACATACGCAATACATTGTATTTTTCACTCACAATTGGCATATCATAATTACAAACAATATTCACATGTATATTTTCACTAACAATAGATTTCCAATCAATTTGTTAAATACATGTTATCTTCTTACAAGAATTCAGTATCAGACACTTATTAAAATAAAATGTCATTTAAACAAGGCAATCAACTATGATTCAAATGAAAAATAAAAGAATTATAATTCCCCAAGGATAACTGGCATTTTTCAAAAGAAAATTATATAGAAATGCAGCATTTGAAATAAATCCTTTGAAAATTGAATTACAGCTAAATTAATTTATGATCAGTTTATGCTCTGATGTGATTTTTATTAGCATGCACTGCAGAATAGAAAAATTTCTTCAGAAATTTTGTTATGTTTATAGGTTTTCCAATTTTAAAAATTATCCTAATACATTTTCATAGTTCTGTCAGAAGTCTTGAATTTGAGGGGAGAGATGGTTGTTTATTTTAATTCCTTATAATCAAGTACTTGGATCAGAATAACAATAATTTCATATGTACAGGTAACTTAATTCCCGCAAAGAATTTTGGCAATATATACACACTCACCTTGCAAAAAGTACCCAAGTGTAAAAGGATGAGAATGCTATGTATAAAAACAATGAACGTGTTTTTCTATGCAGTGAAAATGAAGTGGTAATATTAATTGGAAATTAGCTATAGCAATAGTTATATTACTCATTACAAAGTAGGTATGTTTTATTTGCCTACTAATGTGTTATAACTGGGAGCTCTTTCCATCCTTTTATTGGATTTACATTTCAGACCATTCTACATGTATGTGTATCTTTTTTGGAAAGATGAATGACAAATGGGAAAAGAGTTATTTCTTAACACTTTACACAAAGCTTTGCATACTTTACATTGAAAAATATAAATAGAAATAGCTACAGTGAAAGGAGGGAATTGGGATTACTGAAACACTTGGTCATGAAATATTACTAAATTATGGTCTTTGCAAGGAATCTTGTACTAGAACTTTACATGCAGAAGACATTAATCCTGAAGGCTGTCTACTAGCAGTCCAAATACATGTCTTCTAGTCTAGCATCCTATTTTGGTAACATTGTGTAAGAGTAGACTAACTCAGCAGAACAGTTTGATCGCTCATCATTCATAGATAATTTTGAGGGATTTGCATCTCATGTTTATGAACTGAGTTCATGACATGTCTACCCATAAGAGGAGTCAGTGTTATGACATAGCATAGGAAATATCACCTACGTACCCTTAATACAAAGCACAAAGCCTCAAATGATGAAAGCAACACAAATTTTCAGTACAATTAATTTCCACTGGCTGCGAACTACATTAGAATTAAATGCATGACTTCGTTCCAGATAAAAGAGCTTTGTTTCCACCATGGAGAGGCAAACTACAATTTTAATAGGGATTTGGTTGCAGATTATTAATTTCTTACAGTAACAAAAATTGCAGATTTTTAAGATTATAGCTAAGCACCAATTTTGTCAGTTATTTCCTAAAGTCATACTAAAACATAAATAATTAAGCTGGTTTTGCTAACATTCTGTGAATAATTGTGTAAGCTTTAAATCCATGTTGACGCTGTGAGCACAGACAAAACTGAAGCTGCAACCAGGTGAAAAAGAGAATATCATTAGTTCATAGCCATTAGAAAGAAGTAGAGGCTATAATGCCCGAAAACAGACAGAATCTAAATTTTACCTTACCTGAGTAGTTTCACCTACATACAAATAATTCTGGACTTTTTTTCAAGTAGTAGATAACAGTATTACTGTATTTGTGTTGTTTCCTTTCTTTCACTTTTTCCTTGGGAAAGAACAATGAAATGCAAAGCAGTACATATGAAAGAAGATGTGCTAATTAATGAAACTTGTAGAAAGCGTATTTTAGATACTTTCGGCTTCCATATTTAAGATTCGATAAAATAACGTTATATGTATGTATTTTGTGAAAAATGTAAATAGAAAATCAAAACAAAATACTGCTCTACAGTGTACAATACCAGATATGTGGGTCTAAACTGGCATGCAGTTAAAGCTAAATGTATTTTACATTCACATAAACAAACAAGCAAATACATTTACCTTCAGAATGAAATAGTAATTTTTCAGTCCAAAGACATTTCTACAAGCAGTTTGGCTTCCTGCTGGCAAAAGCGTTTTATTTTTTTATTTTGAAAAAGAAAGAAACATGCCATCAACTTCCCTAGTCACTCAACAGCTGTATCAATTTGTTTTCACGGCAGTGATTAGCATAATTGCAGTGGATTACTTGCATTTGGCACAGAATATAAATATTTCAGTATTTTTCATCATTAATGAGCTAGAGAATGATAATATCAGTTAGGCTGGAAAAGACCTTTAAGACCATTGATCCCAGCCATAAACTAACACCCACCTCACTGCAACCTCCTTTCAGCTAGCTTCAGAGAACAAGGTCTCCCATGAGCCTCCTTTCCTCCAGCCTAAGCAACCCCAGCTTCCTCAGCCGCTCCTCATAAGACATACTCTAGATCCTTCATCAGCTTCATTGCTCGTCTTTCGACACTGTGATACATATTTTCCCCAAGCTATGCAATACTAGGATATTTAAGGATACTTAAATCAAGCCAACTTCTCAGAAACAAAACCCAGGCTATTTTGCTTTCCTCCAGCCTTCTCTGCAACACCAGCATTCACAAATTCATTCCCAGAAGTACATAACAACTGTGGCTTATTTTGTTAGCATTCATTTCATCTATAAGACTAAAATCTCTGAAGAACTCTTCGGTCCTCTGCTTTCCATGAGATGCACTTCTAGAGGATTGAGGTTAAATCCAAAAGATCCTGAGCATGGGACACAAGATTCAGATTCAGAATGGTATTCAAATAGTCTGCATGTGACTTACTAGTTAACCTCAGAAGTGCATAAATTCTTTTGCATTCTAATGCTCTCTGAGGTCTAGAGCTACAGTAATTTCCAGGGAAACGTTTAGATGTAACACTCAAAATACCTGTAAATATTCTAGGCACCCAAAAAGCTCACTGAAACACATTTTTCTCTAGAAACACAAAAATACACTTCTGTACCTGCCCAGATGTCCAGTATCTCACACATTTGTTCTCAGGTCAAAAGCTAGAGGCAACTTTCAGTTCTGGGGAGTAGACAACTATTTTTTGCTAAATGAAGTAATCTAACTGGTGAGCTAGGTGTCTATCAAATCAATACAATATAGACATTTTACTTAATGCAATCTGAAAACATATCTATCTAGAAGGCTAGCAGATATGACACAGTACTTATGAGATACCCAGGCCCTCTGCAGTAGTGCTGGCAGTTTTATTCCTAAAACTATATTAGAAGCCTGTTTTTAAGAACCCAAATCTCTCTCAAGGAACTGAAAATCTTAATTCTCCTGATCTGCTGTTTGGTAAATAACCTTGCACTGTGAGTAGCATACACATTCATGAAATTAGCTGAAAATAGCCAAAATAAGAGCATTATTCAAAAAGATTTCACCTCTATGCAATTTCTTAAAAATACAGAACAAAATAAAAACAACTTTGTGATTTTATCATTATTGATTTTCCACTTATTTTGTCCCCAAAGTCCAGTTCCAGTGCCAAGCTACCTATAATGCTATATGTGTTTTAAAACCAGTTACGTATGTACTAATACTGGGGATTGTCATGACCCAGGTGCAAGACCTTGCACTTGTCCTTGTTCAACTTCATGAGGTTTTCATGATCCCACTTCTCAAACCTGTCAAGGTTCCCCCACATGGCATCCCTTTCTTCAATCAAATGACCTGTACCACTCGTTTTGGTGTCTGATCACAGTGGCGTCTGCCATCCACAGACTGGTTTCCACCAGTAACGAGTGCAGCCCTTGGTTTAGTAATCTACATTATAACCTGTAATAAAAAAAGATTGCAGGATATGGTTGTCTCCTAGAAGCTTGAGTTCATGATACCAGAATCATCTTTTGTCAGTTATTTCTAGAAGCAACATAAACTGCAGTGTGCAGAGCTCAAATTAAGTCATAGGACTCCAGAAGGATACAAGATCTTACTATTACACAGCACTACTCCTTTTATATAAATACCAAGGAAGGTGGCTGCTGAATGGCTTATGGCAAAGTAAAGGAATATTTAGTAAAAGATAAGGATGGTCTTCCCCTGCCATACTGCTGAGCTATCCAAACAAAAAAAAAACCATATTACAGTCTTGTGGCTAGTAATGAAGATGAGGTGTGTTTTCAACAACTGCATATATGTAATTCATTTACACTGCAAGCTTATGTTCAAAAGCTTTACTGTTGTTCTTGGATAAAATAACCCTGAGGATTTTTGAACTTTTTTTTTTTAAAGTTCCCTGTAGAAACTAGTATGACCCTGCTATTATTGTTCAGTACCGTAGATTTAAATGATGAGTCACAGTGATAAAACATTTTCAAGTTCAAGCATTGCAGAGTAGTAAAATTTGCACTCCAGTTCTTTGAACTGAACATGACTTAACTTTAAAAAACACCTCTAATCAATCAAATGACCTGCCTACGCAAAACAGTGTGATTATTTCCTATTTCACTTTCACTTGCTTGCTCACGATGTTAGGATTCATTGAACTTCTATTAGCCATCCAGTTTGTAGAACGTTCAAATTACACGATTTTAACAGTTCTTCGTCACTGTTCTACAATGCTTTATGTAATATAATCTTCAGATTAATTTCCTGAAAAATCAATGGTATTTGTGCAATTGTTACTGGGGGAGAGGAACCTCAATCCATCACACTCCTACTAGTCTGATGCTGGTGCCAGCAGGAGATGCCCAGAGCCTGGAGAGGGGTCACAGGTCAGCAGGAGCACACCTGAGCAGCAGCACAAATGAATTCCAGCCACTCCAGCCAGTAAGTCAGCTTGGCTTCATCAGGGGCCAATTTAAATGCCTCTATGCAAATGCACATAGCATAGGGAATAAATGAAAGGAGGTAGAGACATGCACATGTCTTCTGGGCTATGATCTTACTGGCATCATGGAGACATGGAGGGATGGCTCCTATGACTGGAGTGTTGGACTGGAAGGATACAAGCTCTTCAGTAAGGACAGGCAGTGGACATGAGGTTTCTATTTAATTGATGGACTCGCACGCTAAAATTATGCTAATGCTTCACCAAGACAGAAAAAATGTGGGGAGTATTTTTTTTTTCCATCTAAGAGTGTAAAATACAGTGAGAAGCCAAAAAGAAATCTCGAAATAAGAGTTGAAGGCATTGCTTAACCAGAGGTTGCACTGTTCAGCTGAGTGCACTTCCATTTGCAGTCATAAGCCCTGACAACAGGAGGCAAAGCAAAGACTCCGATCTACAACACTGAATCCCAAGAGCTGAAAAGTAGGCTGAGAAGAGCTGACAGCTCTAAGAATAAGAGTTACATTGTGCCCTGATTTCTTCAGAGAATTAAGAGCTGATCCATTTCCTAAATCTCCCAAGACTAGAGCTGGAACAATTTATTCTTGCTTTCTAATATGAAGGCTTTTTTATTCCTTCACATTTGTTATCATAAATGATACAAGACAGAAGGCTTGATTAGAGTCTGAGAACATGATCAAGAATCTGACAGTATGTAGCTACATCAAAGAAGCTACACAGCACCTCACAGACTACCACAGGGCTCCATCTGCCCACTCAGCTGTCAGGTTGGGATTTTAGAATGAAATCTCACCATTTAAACTAGCTTACACCTGTGATGCAAGATGAAAATCTGAGGACAAAGCATGGGCCATTTGGTTTCTTTCATTGCTGTTACTATATTGTGTATTGCCAGCAAGCGCTTTTTGCATACTCTATAAATTGCAGTTTTCTCTTCAAAGAAAACATTAGTGGATGTTGAAGAATTTTAGCTGCAGTTCTGGATAAGAATGATAGCAAGGAAAAAATGTAAAAGTGATCAATGTGTGGGGATTTCTTTCTATATCTGTCTTAAATACAAGAGCACAATATAGCAAAATCTGTCTGAGCTACTGCATCTATCTGAACCAACTGTATCTATTTGAACCAACGCTGGTAATTATACACACTCTCACGGTTCTTCCATTCACCCAAATGGATTCCTGTCGTCCACAAGTTTGGTTTGGGTTGTATATTTTCCTGAAAGCCTTCAGATCCATTTTGATTTGTCTCCTGAATAAGTCTTCATAGGAATATAACCTTGTTCTAGACAAAATAGCAAATATCTTCACATATATTGCCATATTTCTGTTCATATATTTTTGAGTACCTTCTGATTGGCAGTTGAACGTGTGTATTTGTGGCTTACATATACTTCAAAAAATTAACAAGCAGAGAAGCTGAAATAAATTTGACTCAAGACTTACAACTTCATTTTCTACTCTCCTGCTTTTTTAACATATAGTCCAATTATCACTTCACATGAACAAGGAAATTTTCAAAAGGCACAGCTGGCTTCTGATGTCCATGAACTTGCAGCAGGAGTTAAAAGACAGACATCAATATACTCTACCACACTTCTCTGTTTTAATGTTGTTTGCTTCCCTTTCTTCTCCTTCTCCCTGAATCTTCCTCAGTGCATTATGAAGAACAAACAAAATGCTGAGAAAACAGTGAAAAGTAAAATCACACCATCCCCCAAGTTTACCCTTCACACCCCTCCCCAGATCTTCTGTGTTTTATCTCAGTGTGCTGTGATAGATCTTGAGATGAGACTTTCCCTTCTTGGGACATGGCTGTGGCTAGTTCTAGTGCAAGACAATGTAAATCTAAGACAATTTATTAGTTCCAAAGAAATTAAGTGATTATTTTAACTTTGATTTCAGCTTTGTATTCTTTATATCAGCCTTGTTTACTTCATATCAATTACTTGTTCTTTTTCCTGAAAAAAAGTATCATGAGTTTTCTGAGGACAGTACATAGCTATATCTTAAGTGTTGTATTCTTGCATATGTGTACTATTCACTACAGTAACCCATGAGAGCTCAGCTATGATCATGATCAGCATGGATGCTAAACTATTAAACAGGATTCTGTTTATAAAGTGGGGTTTATTCAATTACATTTAAATTGCTACAAATTGGAATAAACATGGTTCAGTGATGTAAAAATCACAGGAGTTTACAAAGCTGTTATTCTCTTTGTCTGATTTTTACACTTCGCATAATGGTACCCTCAGATCTCATAACTAACCTGTCATACTTCGAATTATTGCTTATTCAAAACTTTATTATCATATATTACTATTCCTTCTCCTTAAGACCCAATGATTACACTGAATTGAAATGTCATTACACTGCAGCTAGCACGATCATTACAGAACAAGTCACATCTGCTTCAAAGTTCATAGATCATATAGAGTGAGAAGGAAGAACTATGCAATAGCGAAACTTTTTCTAGTCATTTGTACATGTCTTTCCCTTTTCATTAATCGATGTGTCAGGCACAGTATGAAGCAATGGCAATTACATTAATCTGTTTTATAAATGGGATATATTCTATGCATAGATTTCTAAACTAAAGCCTTGTCACATATTTTTGCAAACTGAAAGACGGTCAGCTCTATCTGATGCAGTGCAGCCCGGAAACCCCAAGCCTTACAGAGAAGCAGCGTCACAATAGCCAGGTTTAATCCCATGTCGTTTAACTACAAACTGATTCATATTGGCATTTACAGAGCTGAGAAATAATAAAAATTCATGCTTATCATGAATGAACATGTAAAAAGCACTGATGTTCAGTGAGGATTGTATTCCATGTCTCATTGTATAAACATATGGTAAACAAGCATTGTAACTGGAGGTATATATTGCAAAGATGTATTTCAAACACATTTAAGAACACCAGCAGCAGAGACTTGTTCTCATTTCTTTTATATTATTTTTACAGCAAACAGAATTGTTCTGAACATAGTGTAAGTACTTACCACTGTGTTGTATTTTTGAGAAGGCTTCAGAATTCTCCCATAAGAGGCAGCATGACACCATTTTACTTACAGCAGAAGTTTTTCCTGTTAGGAAGAAATATATAGTGCTCTTCAGTAAATGAATGGGAAAAAATGCATGCTTATAAGTCACAAATGGTGACTTCTTAAGCAGCTGTAATGCTGTTTTTCAAGAATAAAAAAAGAAAAATCATAACACTGATATCCAGAGAATAAATACATTGATCATATTGCACTGACTTCTGTCATAAAAATTATTAGTAATATTTTTAGTTTGCAGATTGATCACTGCTACAAAACCAGAATTCGCTTAAACCTATATACCACAAAAATATACATTTGGGGGGGAACATGAGGCAAGCACTTCAAAATAAAAGAAGAAAAAAAAAACCCACTGCAAAACCCTTGGGTTTTAAATATTTATGTAAACATGTGTTACAAATATTCAAATATAAAATATAAGAATTCAAATATATTAAAATATAAATATTCTATTTTTAAAGCCATTTGACTATTATTTATTCTTTCTTATGTGTATTTCAAAACTGTAGTTAATTCTTCAAATGACATTTCGATGATAGGCTATTCGCCAATCGCCTATCCATTTTAGATAGACTATTTAGATAGGCTGAATAGCAGTATTTACCAATAGTCTCTACTGTCAGAACTATCTTGAGACATTGCAATTTAAAACCAAACCTTAATACTGTTAAGAAAGTTATTTCAGGTAATTTGCTTAGGTTCCAAGACTGTATTACCTGAAATACTTCTCTTCCCTCAAAGGCCAGCAGAGTTGATTTTACAGCATTCATAACTACACACATTTTGCAGGGGAATTCATGCACTGACTGCGTATTTGTTTCTGCATCTCTCTTAAAGTACCAAGGCACTTCATATAATTTAGTCTTATTTTTAATAAATTAATCATCACGAAGAAGCACTTTGTGTGAAAAATACCATTTCAAAAATAATTACAGGAGCAAGGGTGAGGCAGTCAAGTATTCCTATTAGCTTGCTAATACGTCAAGCAACCTCAATTTCTGAAAAATCACACAATGCATTTGGTCACAGTACAGTGCCTATTAACACTGTAGAAACACTTCTGCAATAAATTGGCATGCGTATTCCACAAACTTATATGGCTTTCAGGGTCCATCAGCATCTTACTCATCAGCAGGAACAGACATGACTTCCAGAAAACAGATTAAGTATGGACTATCATCACTAACAGTGTATCTATACACACACATGCATACAAACGCATTCTCTCTCTGTGTGTATATATCCTGTATATTAAGAAATTAATCAGGTTTTAGCAATAAGAATCCTAAGAAGCATGGCAGCGGGTTTCCACACTATATTTCAGAAAATTTTCTCATACTATTTCAAGAAAAATCATCAGATTTTAGCCTTCAATTTTGACCAAAATCAATATAAAATTGCTTACTATAATGGTGTAACTTACTTGCTACTGGCAGATTCTGAAATTTTAATCACAATGAATGACCTTCTCATTAATGTTTTGACTCACTAGGGCAAAACCACTACCTGTAAGTGCAATTCATCCTAACAAAAAGCTGCAAACACAGTACTCAATTCTGTGTAAAGTCTGTGATTATAAATTGGAAATAAATACCAAAAAATGCCTATCTGAATGCATGTCTGAAACATACAAGTTCAGGAATATGGAAGCAAAGCAAAATTCCTTATGAATAAGGAATGTGTGAAACACTCTAGCTAAACTGTGAGAGTGTCCATCTGGACACTTGCTGCAGGAGAAGCCTGGCAACACTACAACCTTTCATACACATCCGTTGAGGAATTAGATGTTGAAGTTTAGGGCAATTTTTACTCCAAGCTACAGTAATGTCTTAAATCTCTCCATATGACAGTGGCACTTTTACTGGAGATTTCACTGCTCATGTAGACTTTGATAGCCATTCCCATTCTCCAACAGTAGTAGGTGATTAAACCTAGGATATAAGAAGTAAGGAAGGATTTAAGGAATGTCTGGACAGTGAAAATCCACTAAGGCCAATACAGCTTCCCTTCTCAGTTATTTTAAACTTGCACTTCTTTATTTCAGTAGCCTTTACAACTTAATTCCTGCTACAGGAACAGAATAAGACTCATCTTGGCTTTACTGGTAAAGATGGGGATTGCATATACTGTCTCTCCACAGCACCAAAATAGTCTCCATCTTTAAAGCATAAAAATTAATTAAGAAAGTGCTATTTGTGAACTATGTTTTCCAAGTTTATCTTTTTACATATCTGTTTATCCCTTTCACCTTCGGTTTGTCATATGGATCTTCTAATTATCCTTTCCAAACTGATTTTACTTATGGATGACTGATTATAGTTCAGACTGTATATATTCTAGTAAACCACACTGTCTTGTCCATTTCCAGATTGTGTTTAGACATTCTCTCTGTAATAGTCAGTTACTCTCAGAAGAGAAAAACAACGAAAAAAAAAACAACTGCAAATACTGCACTCCCTTGCATCAGAAAGGCACACATGTTAAAAGACTAACAGTCAAATTCTAAGACAAAATATAGATGTTGCCTACATATATATTATGTCATTTTATCTCCATATTAGTGACAACCAATTTCCTCATAATTGTAAAATTTTATTAAAAATATTAAGGGAATCTGGCAGTCCTTCTATGAATATTTTCCTGAAGTCTAACTAGTTAAAAAGAAGTTTTGAAAATTGGTATCAG
>JANHGB010022903.1:0-11535 GCA_026283785.1 Coracopsis vasa
GTCCCTGCCCATGGCAGGGGGTTGGAACTGGATGATCTTAAGGTCCTTTCCAACCCAAACCATTCTATGATTCTATATTCATTTTATGTGAGGAAGTTCCCTTAAAAGAAATAAATTCATGTCATGTATAACACCTTTTCAGGATGGGTCTCTTGGGCCTTTTAATCCATCATATAGGATCAGTGTGTGGCGAAGACACTGTATTGTAGTTGTCTGGCATAGTTACATGTTATTTTGTTATAGTCTTGTCCGCTAGTAATAAATATGTTTTTTCTACATAATAACATCTCATGATTTTGCCCAATTTCCAGGAAACATAGTTAGTGAATTGGAAATAATTAAATGAAAAGAGAGTGGTTGATGGTTCTTTAATCTTTTTTTATGCAACATAAATGCCAATGTAAAATACACAGTACTAATGGCTACTTAATGCTCGTTCGAGGTACTATGCAGTGGGAAAATAACTCTGCAAATGAGTAACTGGGACAGAGAACTTCTGAGAGACATGTAAGAAAGTGACACAAGTTTTTACTGTGTGAAACTATAAAATAGATTGGAGTGTGATATAATCTTATCACTACTGGGCTCAACTGTGCAGAAATAACACAGTCACTTACTATTATCTTGATGAATGTCTTTGAAATCTTTGGTAATCAAAGGCATAATTTTGGGCTTCCCAGTGTCCATAGTCTTGATAAGGGGAAAAATCACATTCTTTGTCCCTAGCTGCAGGTACGAACTGCGTAGCTGGATAAATGTTCAGAGAAATCCTGTTTCCAAATAGTTGTATGTCTGTGACAGTAAATAATGTATTCAGACCATGCAAGAAAATTATGCCTATTACTTTAATAATGGTCACATCTCAAAGGTTTGAAGAGTATCAATAGGAAATGTCTATTCTTTTACACAAGGATCAATCCTCAGAGGGAAATAAAGGCAATTTTCTCCATCCGTGATGCTGAAGTTTAGGTATTAGCAATGTATGAATTTGAATTGCCTCCTGGATAACAGGTCAGAAATTCCTTGCATTTCTGTTTTGATTTACTGCTACATATCTACAGCAAAACACCAAAATAAACCCCAACCTCTGAAAAACACTGCACGCTGTACAACCTTATCTGGTTGTCCTTTTTTCTCCTATGCAGTGCTTGCAGCGCTGAGACACATGTGAATCATAGAATCAGCTAGGTTGGAAAAGACCTTTAGGATCATCAAGCCCAACCATTACCCCAGGACTGCAAAGTCCACCCCTAAACCATGAAGCCTAATGAGTAGGTGTCAAAAGGTGGTTTATATCTTATTAATATACCCAGTTCTAGCACTTGGAAGTAACCTCTGAATATGAAAGGGGGCCTATAGGAAATCTGGAGAGGGACTTTTTACAGGAGCATATAGGAGCAGGACAAGGGCGATGGCTTTGATCTGACAGAGGAGAGATTCAGATCAGGCATTAGGAAAAAATTCTTCACAATCCCAGACTGGATTGTGTGAAGGGAGCTTAGAGCTCATCCAGTTCCAACCCCCTGTCATGGGCAGGGACACCTTGCACTAGACTAGGTTGCTTCAAGCCCCATCCAGCCTGACCTTGAACACTGCCAGGGATGAGGCGGTGTCCAGGAATCCTGGCCTTCCTTTTGGCTGAAGAAGCAGCACAGATGTAAAGAAAATCCTCCTCTCACACTATATAAACTGTGACTTTGGGGAAGGGGGAGACGTTTCTATTCCAGCAGAGATTTGGATTTGGTAATAAGCATTCTTGAAGTTTTGCAAGTAGTTAGACAGTGTCCTGCTGTCAGTGTACTTTGACTGCTGATGTGCAGCTTGGGTGGGAAAATCTCCCCCTTCATTTTTCTTAAAATTACTTATCTAGGGGATTTTCTTCTCTCTATAATTTGTACTTTCCACAAAGCTGATGTGATCTTTTCTTTTCTCCCACTAATTTCTACTTCTCTGACTTTCTGGATGAAGAAGTCCATTTCCTTAGATGTCTAATTGCACATTCAGGAAACTACTCATTCCTCTTTTGGCCAAGTAATGACCATTCTGCTTCACTTTCTCTCAGAACAAAATGTTTGATGGCTTCTATTACTTCAGGAATAAAACTGCTGGTCTTCAACACAACATCTTAGGGGGTGGAAATCGGATCACTGACGCTTATTCTGTAAAGGAGCACTGCTAATATGAAATGATAGAATGCTAAGAATATCCCTGCATTGAGGGTAGGTTGTTTGGTTGCTACCTATTATGAGAAGTTTGTATCTACAGACAGGATTAGTAGTTACCTATAACCAGCATTTCAGTTTGACATTTTGTTGAGAAAGAGCTTTGAAAAATAAGTGTTATTAGTACTTTAGTTATGGAAGGAAAACCTGCTGATCAGCCCTGAAAACACCTCAGCAGAGTCAGGCTAGTGCTGCCAACACCTAACATCTCTCAGCTGGTTTTTGTGATTGCAAGTCAAGATGAATAAGGAACTCGGGTTTAAAGAGAAAAGCACTATGAATCTGTGGCAGCTTCCACAAGAATCCTACAGAGATGTGAGCATTTGTGGAAATACACGAGGTGTGACTAATAACCTGAATTATTGATCAGATCATTTTCCGATAACAAAATGCACTTAATGCTGACAGAGCCATAAATACTATACTGTGAATAGCAAATCTACCTTCAGCCACCTTACTCCTGCTCCCCATTTCTAGATGAGACTTTTTCTTTCAAACTATTGTCTTAAAAATTTCACATCATTGTGTTACCGAGGTGACATGTTGTCAACTTCAGGCTCCGTGATGGGCAAGGAGATTATTTAACAGCAGTTACATGTCCTTCCTTTCCTAAAATGATAGTGATGTGTGTATGCCAGTAACTTGTAGTGCCTTAGCAGTCCTGTAGAGAATAATTAGACAGTGATGTATTAAAACGTAATTATCTAACCAGTTAGATCATTGTGAGTGTCAAAAAACCTCTTCAAGCTGTGCAAATCGTTATCCCTGTGAGGTGATTATTCCATGTACTGTGTAGGGGCAGGGTTATGGTCAATAGGATGAAAAGGGGATTTTTTTATGATACGTTTGGAAGATTAGGCTTGCACGGTCTCTTTGAAGATTGTTTGAGTATGCTGAGATGCAATTTATGTGTGAGAAAGAGATAAGGAGAGAGGGAGCACGGTGAGAAGGTGCGAGTGTGGTTATCAAGCACAGAGATGGCTAATCGAGGTTGGCTTAATACACTCAATTACATTTTTAGAAAGAAATAACCCTACTAAGTACGTATCTCAATTCTGTGCATCCCCTGTTTGAGACACGCCACTGCAATACAAAAGTTCACTAATTCAAAATCTCTTCCACCTCACTTCCTTATCCCTGCCCCAGTCAAATTTTAGATGTCACAAAGTCCACAGTATGAAAGTTTCTCTTAGGTCAAGGCTACATTTTCAGTAAGTATTCCAGGTTTTAAAGTGGTTTGGAGAGGTTCAGTATGTCAGTTGGGACCTTCACTATGTCAAACCTTTTACATGATTTTTCTTTAAGATGAGGGAAGAAAAATGCCTTCAGACTCCAGTAACCCTGTCAATCCTGATGGGTTAATAAGCTGCAGAGTCACCTCTCCATTATTTTCCTCCTCATCTTCTTGGGGAGAAACTCTTCTAGTCTGAAATGCTTTGCAGATCAGAGTAGTAAATGTTCTGGCACCTCCAGCTGCCAGCCAAGGGTTCTGATTTGCCCCATTGGTTTTGGGTCCCATTAGAAGAGATCTGAAGGACGAGAGAGATGGGCCATCAGTTCTTGCCCTGTGATCCTGGGCCAGTTCCAGTTACATCTTTTCCCTTTTTGGGTTGGAGCTGACCTACACTTCTCTCTCCCTGGGGACCAGACCGCCAAGCTGTTATAACATGTTTGAGCAGATACAGCTGAAACCTACAGTTGGTGAGACTTTCTTTGTATATCTGAAATGATGAGGACCTTTATGTAAAACCTGAAACTTCACTGAGATCAGTTCTGTTTTTCTGGTGACTGTTTAGCAGGGATTAGTTTAGCAGAGATTATTGTAACCAGTTCTATAAAACAAGGATTGTGCCTAGAGATGCGCTGCCGTTGAGTTAATGGTGCTGTCTACTGAAGTATGATACATAAAAGAGTTGCTGGTAACTGCTGACTATGTGTAATGCATCTGAATTCCTGTCTTCTGTCTTTACCCTTTCTTGTCAGTCAGCTTCCTGGATTTGTTTTTTCACGTGAGTAATACACCTCGAGTATTGGATTCCTTCACTTATAACATGTTACAAATCTCATAACTAAAAACCTCTTAAGTACAAAGATGCAACATAATTAGTTTTGTCTTATTAGTTTATAGGCATTAAGCGGGATATGTAATGGAGTTTCAGGAATACATCAGTCTTAAGAGAATTAATTTCCATAAGGCTCCTTGCTTCCTAGAATTAGTCATTTAGACTTACAGAAAACGTCTGGAAATAACCTTCTTTTTTTTTGCTATTTCTGCTCTTTTACCCTTTGGATATCTTAGAAAAATATGTTTTCACATTTCTGTTACAATTACAAATGTACATTTTGGTTGTTAGACTTGTATACTGAAAGCTCAAATACTTCTTCAGCTGAACTGCTTTCAAAGAGGTAGGTTTATTACCTATATTATTTCTCTCTTTCTGTAGCTTTTGGCGTGCTGTTTACACCCCCTAATGCTCTAAATTGCAATGCTATTTGGAGGAGAAATACCCTGGAGGTTTAGATAGTCATGGTGGTTTTATGAATGTTGTAATAAGCTGTTCACAGAGATCATTTCAGTGATGATTTTCACTTAAATTTCCACAATTTCATCCAAATAGCATCATTTCAGGTGTAAGATTTTTAATTTCTGTAATACTTAATGTATTCCTACAATTACATGCTCAAATATTATTCCAAGTTCCAGATTTGTGTATCACCATACACTCTTTGCTTTAATCTTCACTGGAATGAGACTGGATTTTGATAATAACTGGACAAGTCACTATTCAATCAGAGTACAATTTAAAGCCATGTAATTTTCTAGTGATCTGTTCATGGCATTGTATTTCCTAAAGGTTCTACAGTGTTACAAAAATCTTCACTTTCAAAAGCATTTAACTGTCACTTTTAAAATACATTCTTAATCTAGATTCAACTAAATGTTAGAAAATGCAACTTGAAAGGGTCTGGCTTCAGGTACAGATAAAAGATTGTCAGATTGGAGAAGGAAGACCTACTTTCTGCTGCTTTTTTAAAGACTCCCAACAGATGAAGAAAAGGCATTTCAGTGCAAGTGTTAGAACCAACAAACTGAAAGTTAACGTAATAAGGGTAATATATAGTCAAGCTGATTTGTAGTATGATCTTTTAGTGTTCTTACTGTATATTCCTTCCCTTTTTTTTCCCAAAACTTGAAGTTAGATGATGAAAACTGGCCTGAGTAGGGTCCACTCCACTAGAGACTTTCATGTCCTGTTTGCTTTACTACCCTTTGCTCCCTTCTGTAGTCCCATTCCTCTCCTAAGCAGTTTCTGCTGCTGCACAGTGCTTTCTCTACTAGCGTTAGTCTAAGCTATCCCTTTTTTCCCTCATGCTGGCTTTTACATCCTATGAATTTTAATATAACTAATTAGACTTCATTCCCAGTGGTGCCATGATGCCAGCAAGGAGAACCCAGAGCATGTAAGAAAAAACAGTTCTCAGCCTCCTGAGCACTTGCTTCACTGAGGTACCCAGTACTTCAGGGCAGAGAGTGCTTTCATATAACCTGAAAATGATTCTGTGAAAAGTTTTGCTCAGCCTGGAGAAGAGAACCTTAGAGCAAGTGAGACCTTGGAGCAGCTTCC
The DNA here is from genome assembly GCA_026283785.1 of Coracopsis vasa. Taxonomy (NCBI): domain Eukaryota; kingdom Metazoa; phylum Chordata; class Aves; order Psittaciformes; family Psittacidae; genus Coracopsis; species Coracopsis vasa. The sequence continues at coordinate 5,849 of JANHGB010022903.1, forward strand.
AGTGCCTAAAGGGGCCAACAAGAAAACTGGAGAGGGACATTTTAACCTGTAAGTGTTCAAGGCCGGGTTGGACAGGGCTTGGAGCATCCTGTTCTAGTGGAAGGTGTCCCTGCCCATGGCAGGGAGTTGAAACTGATTGAGCTTTGAGGCCTCTTCCAACCCAAATCAGTCCGTGATTCTGTGGAATAACTCTCTGCCCTTATGGCCAAACATTTGTTCATATACAGCAGCACAGTCCCAGTTTTACATCATCTGAAATTTTCCTGTGTGACAAGAGGTAGAAACAGGTTGACTGCAAAGCAGCAGGAATACAGGAAAGCAAGGTGACATATATCCCACACTGCTCACAATACCTGCTACGTGAACCAGATGAGAAGTATACGCTATGTGACAGAGAACATGTGCTGGAACTTCAGCATGGGGGCTCTGAAGATCTGTATGTGCCATGGAATAAATCTATAAACACTTGTGCACATAGGGAGAAGAATGGGTGTTTATCCTGCTGTATACTATGTATTCTATATACACAAAGATCATATGGATGCTGAATTGCAGTTACCTTTGTAAGTAAACCCCCCCCCAAAAAAAAATTGAGCAAAGCATTAGTCAGACATTATATTTACATCAAATATTTTAAGGCTCATTAGCCCTTTAATGCAGATCAAAGTATTCAGTTCTGCATTGCTCATCAAAATGACTACAGTGAAGTATCTTTGACCAGTAATTGAAAGACAAGTTTTCACATACAATGGATTTTCATAGCAAAATGAATATGTGTTATTAACTACATTTGTGCTTTGCAGCTGATAGAGTTCAACTTCATTGTGTGCTTGTTACGTGAGAGGTATTTTTAATGCTTTTTCCCTTTTTTCCCCCCTCTTATAGGCTGTAAAAGAGTGGGTTTAAAAAATAAAGCAGTTTTGTTTTTAGAACACTACAACAATATATAGAAGTGATAGCTGTGCCACGTTCCTAATAGCTGGGTTGAATCATATTCTTTCCCTCTAATGGCATGCGTAATTGCTCTGGGTTTTCAGGCGTCCTTCACTCGCACTTATTTAGATTAGTGACTGATGCATTTCCATGGAAACCTGCAGTAGGGGGAAAAAAAAGTCTCAGTACAGCGTGGAACTGAAAGGATGTGGGCTTTGAGCCTCAGCTGATAACTTGTGTGTGTAAAACAAGACTTGTGTGTGGTCATCTTGCTTTGGGATTTGTGGTGTTGCTGTTCTCTAAAAAGTAAGAGTTGTTTCCAGCAGCATTTTGTATAAAGAAGTCAGAACACTTGTCAAATCCTGTGGTTCTTGAGAAGCTTCAACTTATTTCTATGTAGTTAAAATAGTACATTTTGAAGTTAAATGCCTGGGATGTTTTTCTTCCTGAGGATGCAGATGCACGCGCAACTCAAGCTTAAGCTGGTTAGAAACTATGGCTGAAAAGTCAAGATCTGAGAAGAGAGTTCATTTTGGAGGTATTGTGTATAGCTTGAATGAAACTGACTGGGTTTTGAAGTGGTGGTGGGGAAATGGAGAGGTTTTATATAAAGAGAATAGTGAACGCAGTCAGCGAAATGCTTGGAAAACAGGGAAAAAAGTGTTTGGAAAATACTTTAAAAAACTTTGCACAGTACTGTATTGCTTTTCTCAACAGCTCATACATTCTTAATATGCACTGCCTAACATGTAATATCCCTTTACCAATCTTATCTTTAGTGCTTTCTTAGGAAAACTTTTTCTTGGCATTCTCAGCAATTCTTTCTAATTTCCAGGAGCATTTAGTGTTTCAGCAGGTCATAGATCTTCAGATGCGTTCTGTTAAAGTAGTTGCTCTTATCTGTCTTCAGTGCTGAAAGGACAAGCACCTTTTCTACTGTTTAAAAAGTAGGAATGTTTTCAGATTTTGGTCCTTTCCAGCTGCAGTCATCCCAAGTGCTGGGAATACTGATGTGGGTTCCATTATATAATGTATATGGTATTATTTGTATTGTATCCATATACAGCTGTATCTATATATTCTGATAAAGTATCACAAGCTCAGTTTGTACTCCAGTTTCCTTAAAAGCAGCATGGTGTTCCTAAGGGATTTAGCTGTTGTGATAGCTTTCTATTTCAGACCCACTCAGGAACATGGCAAGGGAGGAATTCTTGCTGGTGAGCAGGGAACTATACACACCACATGCATCTGCATCTCCTTGTTCCACCCTTATCTTTCTCTCCCCGGTCCTGTATAAACTCCAGTACAACATTGCTTAGCAACATTCTGCTCTGCCAATCTGAGCTATTTGTTCTCTCTGACTGAAGTAATAATATTAAATTATAAGTTATTGTGAGGCCCTTACAGTAGAAACTGCACAGTGTTCCTCTGTGTGTCTGTTGGGTTTTGGTAATGGTGTGCTTTATCCCAAGTAACATTCAAACTGTAAAGTCCGTATGCACAATCAAAGTAAGGGAAGAAAAAGATACTGAGTGAAGGCTTAAAGTTTTGGCTTTTGCTTGATTTGTATTTAGGGTTATCTTGCTCTTAGAAATGATCTTCATTTTACAATCTCTTAAATACCTGTCACACTGTCCTGCTTGGATGCTGGGGTGACTAACTTTGGCAAGATTTGGGAAGAGGGTTGAGAAGTGCAATCTCTATATGCAGGACAGAGTGACAGACATTTGCACACACTTTTACTAATGTTTGAAATATTCCAAGAGAACTGAGCACTCCAGCTCATAGACTTCAGTGTCCCCTGGTAAAGGAAAGGGAAATCAGAATGTTCTGCAAAGAACAAATGAGTTTTCCACACGGCTTATATAGCAGCAAGTATTAAAAACGCTCTCCTAGCATCCCTGTTGGCCTCTCAGAGCAGTCAGGGGCCTGTCTGATGGCAGGAAGAGAGCTACATGTAGTTTGACTTGATAACTAACTGTGAACCTGGCAAAGAGACGCAGGAAACCACTGTGTATGATGGAGAGTGTTATAGAGGAAAAAGGTTGGGAGGTTCCCTGAACTTCTCACCTATTTCCCATGCACAGCGGATGACAGCTTCCTATGTATTCCAAATTTTATCTATTCTTGAAGTGAGAGAATTTGACAGATCATTGATCCTGACTAGAGCTGGTGAAGATTTAGACTTGTGTGAGGCTTCGGTAAGGGAAGAAATTGAGGGGAAACTCTTGTTGAAACTTGCTGGACATGAAAGTTAATGATTTTTGAAACTCAACAGAAGAATGGCTTTTCAGGGCCTGTTTTCCCTAACCCAGCCCAAAATAGTTCTCCATCTGTTCTTTCCACCTTAGGGTGCAGAATGACCTTCTTCAAAGCAATCAGTTAATCTTTCTGTGATTGCAAATGTGTCACAGGTAGAAATCACAGAACCATAGAATGCTTTGAGTTGGAAGGGACCTTAAAGATCATTTGGATCCACCCTCCCTGCTGTGAGCAGGGACACCTCCTGCTAGACCAGGTTGCTCCAAGCCCCATCCAACCTGGCCTTGAACACTGCCAGGGAGGGGTGTCACGCAGACTAGACCACAGCTCCTGCACACGAGCGAATGCTTCCCAAACTTCCAGTGACATATCCTAAATGTAAGGCAAAGTCAGTGAAAATTGTACCTGCTTCTGTAATAATATTGAAACAAACAGTTCTATTAGATTGCTGTTCAGGTTCTTGAGGCAGATTTATAACCACGTGGAAATGATTGATTAAAACGGTCTGGGTTGTGTCATTTTTCATCAGGAAATAAATACCGAAGGTGGCACCCTAATAACCAGAACCGACCAAAAGTAGAAGGTTATTCTGATGTTTTGTTGTTGTTCTGTGAGGTCTGAGGGTTGCTGCAATAGGGAAAGTGGCACTTAGTGTTGCTTCTTGAGCACTTGTAGGAAACGTTACATGTGGATGTCTCAAGTATTTTCCCAGTGGTCGACTGCACTGCTCCAGTTTCAGGTGGTTTTGTGCTGGCTTATGCTTCACTCATAGAATATTTGCAGGGAAGATGGAAAATATGAAATAAGATGTTATGATTACAGTAATTTGTACCACAAATCAGTTCCAAAGAACTGGAACATCACACCATCTGAGGTTTTTAGTGCAAGAAACCATCCTGACCTTCAGGATAAGTAATATTTGCAACAGATTATATGGCCAGCAGGCAACAAATAAACAAATCTTTGCTCTGCCTAAATTGGAAAACCAGGATGCCTTTATTTATGTGTTTAGCTGCAATCTGGGATCAACAATGAGAACTGTTTTTTATAAAGTGCACACTGCATATTGCTATGTGTAGTAAAGGATTATGCATTCTATTGCTTCATTTTAGACGTGGTAAAAGCTGTATGTTTCAGCAATGATCAAACTGTGTGCAAATGGACCGAATCCATGCTTGGTTGCTTGTGTGTTACCAGTCCAAGTCAACATCCATCATTTTACAAGCCACGAAGTCTGTAAGTCTTGGGACAAAGAGGGGGAAAAAGTACTTCCTCTTCCAACTGGTTTCTTTTAATGGCATCACCCAGACCTGTGTCTGGGTTCGCTCAAGACAATGAGTTTAATCCTCCATCTCACCTGACACCATGGACCCAAAGCTCCCTTGCAGCACCTGCACTGGGCTGATTAACTATTCCCCTGCACATGGATTATAAATGAGAAGAGGAGGGAATGAAGTCCTGCAGAAGTCCAACAGAACTTCTGAAGGAAAGATCAAGTGATCACTACCATGGTTTGAAATTTGTCTGCAAATGAGAGAAGAGCCACACAAGAATAAACTTGGTCTATGGTGCCAGGTCTGCAAACAGGTTAGCAACAGGTTGCTTAACACAGGGAAGACCTAGCTCTGAAACTGAATCTACCTTAGAGATTTGCTGCATCTTAATGCACCTGTAACTTTGCTTCTTTGTAAGACACAAATGCAAGCGCATGAGGTTATGTTTCTAGTCAGAGTTAAAACTTAGCAGCAGAGTTGTACAGGTAAGTGGTAAAGTTGTCAACAGAATACAGAATTCACCTATTTAGCTCTATAAGCCTTATTCACTGTAAGAAGCAAATGTTTCAACAACTGTTTGCTGTTCTTTTCAGGGATAAGTGAGCTCTTTGATAAATTAAAGAGAAAACTAGTGACATGGGAAACCAATGTTCCTTCACAACTGTCTCTCCAGTAGGTCTAACTTGAGTATTTCAGTTATTAAGGTTCCTCTTGCAAGCAAACTTCCTGATGTACTACATTGATCAGCCATTTCAGCACCCTTTGTGAGTAAACTAATTCACTCCAGCTACCTTCTCTAAGGATGCACAGGGGAATTAACATCAGTCTTCTTTTCTTTTTTGAATATAGGAGTTAGCAGGGAAAAATGAAAGGCAGGGAGACATCCAAGAATCTGCTATTCTGGTCAAGGAGTTGTCTTTGAGACATTCTTACACCTATTTTCAAATCTGAGAAACTTCAAAAACCACTTAAGATCTGCTGTTTGTCAGCTTCAACTGAAAGAAAAATGGGCTGAGAGCACCACACTGACCGAAAACTGGGATTTAAAGTCATCTGCAAGCTTAGAAAGAAGAAAAGTGAATTATGAAGTAAAGCTATTCATTAGTTTACAGCTCGTGATGCTTTCATCATGGAATCATAGAATGGTTTGGGTTTGAAGGGACCTTAAGATCATTTACTTCCAACCCTCCTGCCAAGGCCTGTCCAACCTGGCCTTGG
>JANHGB010022907.1:0-11615 GCA_026283785.1 Coracopsis vasa
CCAGACACAGCACACATTTTCTCTCCCATTTCCAGTGCATTCACACATATTGCTACCTGGAGGGAACAAAAAGGAAATGTTTCTAAACTCCAAGGCCAGGCAGAAAAAATACATTTAAAAAGATTCAAAATAAGTTAGCACCTGGTAAAGCATCTGCCCCATGTGTATGGAGAAACTTACAAGAGAGGTCACCCTTACATTAGAAACCCTAATGCTCTGAATTCTAAACCTGCCATTTCCTACCTGAATTCATGTCTTGTTGCCCAAAGTTCATTACCATAAGCTGAGGATTAGAAGCACTGATTTTTAATAGAACAACCTTAAAATAAGAATAATCTGTGGTGTGGCTACTGGTGAATAGCTACTACACACACAGAGCTCACCAAGTGCCTTCAAAGAGCTGCTGGGGAGGGAAAGTGGAGGCCAAAGGAATTAATTTTGCAAGGCGCTTGGGAGACCACAAGCAGACTGATGATGTTCAGAGCCATGAACCCTGGCGATGGCTCGCAGCTCACAGAATGATGACCTGTGGGATCACCGGAGAGCAAGAAGTTGTCTTTTGCAAGATTAACAATTTAAAAGTGCTGAAATTAATTTTGTTTAATAGCTGTGGGTGCAGACTCCTTACAAAGTAGGTTGCAAGGTCAGCAAGCCTCCTAAAGCCTTTTAAAACGCAGCTTTTATAGGGACAGTAGATTTAGGGTGGCTTAGGGCTTAAAGATCTAAAAAGCAACAGAAGTGTAAGGGGTCATTCCTACCACTTCCAAATCTTGGGTGAAGAAAATGTTTCACTCCTCGTTCTGTAACATACACTTATTGTTACATTCAAAGCTACTTGAGGCAGTAGGGGTTTCTTAGGGTAGGCAAGGTGAAAAAAGATATTAAAATCAAACATGAGGACCAGATTAATTGGTAGACAGCAGGCTCAGAGTCACGCAGGAATGTGCCTACCTGTGTTGCAAAGAGACAGGGAGGAAAGAAAAAAAAAAAGATATATAAAACAAAACATTAGAGAATGAGAAACTGGGAGGGGAAAGACAAGGGCAGGGAGAGTGCTCACACCCTTGTCATCATTCAGAAGTAGTTCACCTGTGATTCACATCTGCCTTCTTATACAAGACCATTAAACTCTAAATTACTGTACAGTACAGAGTGTTTCAAGGAACAGCTGGGCTCAACACTGAAACCTAAATCAACCATTTAAAAGACACTTGCTCAGCTTCACAGCCCAGTACGTGTGAGCTATCACTCACAAAATACCAAAATATGCTGACCAGTGTTCCCTTATAGGTCACATTTGCCCTACATATTTAGCAACAACATCTAACTAATTGCACAGTGAAGTTCGTAGTGAGCACAAGTTTGGGAAACAGAAACAGGGCATTTGTTTTGCACCACCATGTAGGATGGTCTGAATTTGCTGAATTAATCAACATTGCCTTGAAAAGTATTTGCATTTTGTGTGGTTGGGCCTTTGTGAAAGGTGGACTCATGAATTCAACTATTAATCCAATTCCAAAAAGTATGCATTCCAGTGCAAAAAAACATTCAGTATTTATATAGATCCACCTGGTCTTGCAAAAATACCTTTCAGGAAACCGAGAAGCCCAGGTGAGGATATAATCATAATGGATATAGTACATGGGTTTTGTTGCATCCTGCCTACTTTAAATTCTTCCCCCCTCCCACTGTGAAGGAAACACAGGGTTTACTTTTCAGATTAGAATCAAGAGTAAAATGTCAAGCAGCGGACATGCAAGCTGTCAATACACAGCCTGGCCTGGGATAGGCATGCATTACCCAACAGGGAAACCCAGCCACAATGGCAAGAAGAAGCACTTTGCAGCCAGCCTGAAGGAGGGAAGTGTTGTCTTCCGTAAGGGAATTTAGCTGCTATGATCCTGAAGATGGAGGGGGTCATTTCCCTGGCAATGAGGTAACTGACAATCATTAGAGAGGACAGAAATAATTCTGCTGTGAGCCTGGTGCTGACAGTGGCCAAAGCAAACGCACTAGCAATTTTTCTCTGCCCCTTCCACAGGGACTTAGAATAAAGAAAGGAGCCCATGTGAAATACTTAAGACACCACAAGAAAATCATTTTAAGTGCATATTAATATTGCCACTGAATACTGTGCACTTTCAGGCTGATGTGAGCTGCTGCATACAGTGTTTGTTCCCCCTTTTTTTTTGTCTCAAAGTTGAATTTATAATCCCACACACCACTTCAAGAAAAGCCCAGTTCACAGTTCAGCAAGGCACTGCTTAAAAGGCAAGCCTGATACAGGTCCTTAGGGCATCTCATCCATCCTGCACTTGGATGGCATTCTCCACCAAGGGACCCCATTAGGAAGGAAGGGCAAACTGAAATCCTAACCCAAAGCAACCTGAAACAGCACCGGCATACTGGTGTAGCAGCGATGGATGAGACTCCATTTGTCTTCAAAGCATGGAAAGCAAATATATCTGCTTCGTTGCAAACTCAACTTTACTTTCCAACCTTGTAGTGTACTTAAAACACAGATCAGCTTTCTATCTGGGGATAAGGCAGCAGAACAGCGTCACCCAAGACTCCAATTAAACAGATTGGGAGTAATGCACTTCCAATGCAACTCCATAGAGCAAAGCACCCTGAGATAACATTCTCTGTGTTTAGAATCAATTGCCCAGGAAAGCACTGTCGCAACCTAAAAAAGGTTTCCTTTTCCCTCCATACAGTAGAATAACTCAGAAGCATAGTATAAAGCTTGTTCAGAAATGCAGTTGTTGTAGGAACACTATCAATCCTGGAGATATTCTACTCTCCCTACAGGAGGCTAGGCCCTTCCATGTGGGAAGAAGCAATATGTTTGTTCTGTAGCCAAAGTAATTTTAGACTTATCTATTCTGTTTTATATTTACTGTTTTAATTTATTATTAGCTTTGAATTGGTGTTGAACAACCAGAGTTGTGAGACTTGTACTTCTCTGGAAGTCTCCAAGCTAAACTTAGGTCTGGCAGAAGTAGATAAAGCTTTACTCCAAGAAAGGTGATTTTGTTTATAGCACGTCTGAAGATGGCCAAACAAGCTTCCTTCAACACTGCTTGCTAAAAAAATAGTTAAGCTAAAGTAGGTATAATTCCCTCATAGATAATATATATGTCTTTGAACTTTTCTTCGCATGTTAGTATAGCAAGCATGTAACAGCACAAATTCACATTCTTCATCCAGTTTCAAGGAAAGTTTTAAGGAGAACACAGATATTCCAATATCGTAACATGAAACATGCCTGGTAGAAAAGCATTATATTCTGCAAGCTGGTCATCTACTCATAGGAATCTCTAGCCAGGGGTTTTATTTGCAGTTCCATGTTATCTGTTGTTCCAGGTGAGATCCTCCTGAGGTGTCAGGAGCTGTACAAGTGTAGAGAAGACCACCATGACCAATACATACTGCAATTCAAAGAGACCAGCTAGAGAACTGCTGGGAATTGAATGCATATGTTTCTTGTGCTTCAGTCAGGAGCCTAAACCTAAAGGTCATCCTGTCCTAGCATTGCACCGTATCACCTCTAGTGCCAATTAGGCTGACCAGAACTGTATATATATACCTGCCTATTTGATTCATATCAGGAAGAAAGGAGAAAGAAAAAAAGGAGTGGAGGGGGGAAGGGAAGCAGCAAGGTCAGGCAGTTGTGTATGAGCACATACGTTGTGCGAGTGACAGCAACCTCACACAGAACCAAACCCCCACCCCAACGTCAGAAACTGCCTCCTCCTGCTCAGTGCACAATTAATTGTTAATGTCAGCTCACTCCAAATGCCAGGCCAGTTCTCTTCCTACTTGTCTTCAAGATCACAAAAACATCTCCCACCAAAAGCTTTTGTATGCATCTGTGTTTACTGTATCTGTAAATCCAGCGAGAAGGCTAACCAAGGTATTCTGCTAACCTAGAAAACCTAATTAGTGTGACCAAAGATGAGGCCAGCTATGCTCTCTCCCATATTGAGAGAGCTCACAGAGTGCCATCTTAAGCAACTGCAAAACCTGTATGGATGGGACATCTAACAAGCTGTGCCAAATCTCCTATTTAAACTCCCTGCTTCAAAGTTTTGACCTTTTTTCCCCCCATACAGCAGACTCTGAATTGGTCCTGGCCAGCAGGAGAGTGGGAAAAATGCAAGAAAGGCCCTTTTCAGTCCTATTCTCCTTGGGATCGAGCATTTTGCATTAAAGTTGCCACCTCAAAAGCTTGTTTTTCCTCAACCTATAACATTCTAAAGACCTCTTGAAAAAGGTCTCTACAGCCTAGAATACAGCAGTGAAACATGAAGTCCAACCACTCCACACCATTGCTGTGCCTCGGTAGCTCTTCCTGCCCACAGTACAGCAGTATTTGAGTGACTTGCAAAGGAGGGGGGCGAGTTGGAAAATTAAAACTGAGGTCTTGACAGAAAACAAAAGAAGAAAGACCTAAGTCAGTCAGCCTCAGCTGCAAAATTATTTCTATGGGCTTCTGCCGCTGTGTGATAGAGGTGAAGAGCTTCTTTTTCTCTGAAACACCAAAAATGTTGGATTCTGACAGTGATTGTTGATATGTGTGTGTATATACAGATAGATAGATAGATAGTACTAACTTCACTGAAATCATTGCCATACCCAGAATTACTAAGCATTAGCACTAGGAGAAATATCAAGCTTTGGTCATGAAACCTAATGTTATTCTCTTCACCCCACCAACTTTACTCCTAGCAACTACGAGGCCAAGAGACACTATGCCATATAATTGTTTTCCCAAAGCCATGGTTAAGACTCAAATGAATCTATGCTCTTTGCAATGCTTAGAAAAGTGGGAAACTTACTGGTTTTATTAGGGGAAAAAGAATAAAGAAAGAAGTCTTGCGGTTGCCTTTGAACTACTGGCTGCACCACTGGGACAAACACATTCAGTACAAGGAAGAGAAGCACTAGAATTTATATGCATTACAAGAAAGAAAAAGAAAGAAGAAAAAAGTGTTATGACATGTCCTGTTCTTATTCTGATAATAACTTAAAAAAATAATAAAGCATCCTTCTGTCAGAAAGGATGTCCCTTATTTTCAACAGGATTTTAGGTCTAGTCCATGTAAAGGATTTCCAAACCAGCTGTTATTGTAGCAACGAGACATGGTAAGAATATTGAACAAATTAATCAAAGCACCCTGATTCATGGGGGAAAAATAAAAGAAAACAAAAAACAAGAAAACCTGAAGCTGAGAAGAGAACAGGGCAGCAAAACCTGAATTAATTTTTTTGTCTCTTCTCCCTCAGGCACATAGTTGCAGTCATCAGGGAAAAGGCCAAAGGAACTGAGGAAATTCATTACCAATATAGCAAAGCATGGTCAGGGGGACATTTGGGGTTCTGTTTTTCTACCTTTCCCTTTCATACAGAGATGAAGCATGAAGAGACTTTTGGGACTTGAGCATGTTACAGAGTGTGAAAAACGTGCCTCCAACCCCACTCCACAAACCATTCCATCAGCAGAAATTTCCGTCAGGTCGGAGACGGACTAACTTCTCCAAGGTATTAAATTAAAAGATGTTAAATTAAGTTAAACGCCCCACATTGAATTGACATTTCCCTTTTTTAATGCAAGCTAAGATTGATGAAAAATACCACTTATCTACATTAAGGGTCAAAATACCCAGCAAAAGAAGCCTCTGGTTCAGCGCGTCAGAGCAAAGTCAGTCTTACATAATCCGGGGACCAGAACGCGGATCACATTCTGATGATCCAATTAATGGTGGGATACTTTGCAATCAGCCAGGAAGCAAGGCCCCTAACAGATTGTGGGGCTGTAACATCAATTTCTTAAGTGCATTTAAAGGATTACAAATGTTAGTCCTGGCTTGAGATTGAAACACCTATTGAGGTGCTCTGAACCACATTACAGTAATTGGGTACCTGAATTAATGCCATTTCTTCTGATGGGCGAGTTGAATACATTGGAATTAAGGATTTCTTTTGCTGTGTTTCACTTTCAGCTTCTGTTTTTTTTTTTCCCTTTCCCTCTTTAGAACATAAATCTGAGGCAGAATATCTCTTTTTATGTAGATAGCTTTAATTACAGCCCCAAGGCATCCAAGTACTGTCCTAATTTTACCTTCTGCATTTGTTTGGGTGCATTTCCTTTATTTATTTTTTTCCCCTTATTATTTTACCATGCAATGACATTAAGATAGGAATAAAATTATCTTTTCTTGAAGCTTCAGGGGAAGGGAGAATAGGCTGCTGAGAGATGGAAAAAGAAAAGTCTTCCTTTTCTTTTCCATATCCCTCTTCCACTATGTAAACTTTTTATGCATGCACCAGATACTATTTGCAGTGTTTTACTCTAGAGAGCTAGAACTAGGGCTGCCTCAATTAGTCTTCTATTCCTTCTGAGATCAGTTCAAGTAAAGGTCTCAATCATATCAAATTGGCAGGAATACTAACTACCTGGGTATTTCAGACCATAGAGGGTTCAACTAAAGGGCTTAAAAAGCATGTACCTGGTTTCAAGAGTATTCAGTGAATATTTGACATAAAGCCATACCTGACTAACCTTACCTGGTGTATGAAGTGGTTAACAATCTAAAATAGGTTAGGGCATAGGTTTGTTTGTCAGGCTTTTTAGCCAGGCAGTGTCTCTGACAGACTGCAGCACACAGCATACAGGACAAACATTTTCCTCTTGCATCATAGGAGTTTTGATAATTAGAGTTATAACAGGGAATTCCATCCATTTTTATCCTCAGCGTATGTGGCACTGACATTTCAGTGACCTCAGCAGTGATTTCTCACTTGCAGCTAACTGGAATGTACACAACCATGATATAATGATCACGCTGTGAAAAAAGGGGTGGGAAACAGAGCATGGTATTCCAAATATTCCAGGCCACTCTGTACATTTCATTTTTCTGGTTACAGCACATCAGACCTCATTTTTTTTTGAGGTCTATCAGTAATTGAAGTTATAAATATGCATGCAAGTATTGGCACATAAACATTTTATATTTCATATGTTCTATATCCTTCTGGAGGTATTCCAACTTTTTATCCTATATTCAGGATTCCATAAGAAACTATGATGCTGCACTGATTCTGCTTTAATTTTGTTTTTGCTTAAGATAACTGTAAACAGCGAAGATACAGAAGCTATTTATCTTCATTGCCAGTTAAGAGGAAATCAGAGTGTATACCTTAGGGGAGCTAAGGAAGCACAGTGATTTACCAGGCATATGAAGGAAAGACAGCTTCTAACTCAGTAATAGAACTTTCTGACACTCCGGAGAAAGCAGTTTGCATGGTTTGGTCAGATAACCTTTTACAGTTAACTATTTTATTTTATTTATTTCCTACCACATAAGAAACATCAGATTTAGGAGTCACTGGGGACCACTCAGTTGTGCTCCTTGTTTCTCTTGAATGGTTTTGAATGTTCCTTAATTTCCCATCCCCGCTAATGTGGGATATTCCTAGAGTTTAGAAATAACCCTTCCGAAACACAATTAAACCTACAAACCATCTCAACATAAGAGATGATTAATCAGAGGATAGACATAGCTTCATTGTAAGTGTCATACAATGAAAGAGGAGATAAGGATTTTCAGGAAGTGTCTTGCCAATCTCAATTCAAATTTCAGAGCAGTTTTTGACTCATTAGATCATGCTTGCTGAAATGATTTACATACAGATAATGAAAACGTAAAACCCTAAGGACTAGTTAGCTGTTTAGCAGTGTATACATTTTTGTATAAACATTTTCATGCATCTAGTTTAAAATTCATTAACAAAAATTAATTGCTACATGGTGGTCTACATTGCACAGCATGAAACTTCAATACACTTCCTAAATCACTGCTTTGTATCACTCCTCCAGCGACCCAAACTTTGTGGTCTTGAAAGCGTTCACTACCAGTTTGCAGCAAAACTTGTATTTTTTACAGTTAGTGAGAATCAGCAACTGAACCTCAGGAAATATTTGGGGTTTTTTTTAATATCTCAGTAATATTTTGGAGTAACAGAAAACTTCCTCCCTCTCCCCCTGGTGCAAACGCAGCACGATGCCCTTAGGACTTCATCGCAGAGACACAGCTCCAACACCGACTGACCTCACTAACTTTCATTTTGGACACGATCCAAAGTTTACTGAATTCATGAGGAGACCTTACATTAGCTTCAGTATATTCTGTAGTTCAAGCCTTCCAGTCCTATTCCCCCTCCCTCTTACTTGAAAAACCTTAATTGAGCTTTGCTGTGTGAGCATTAACTATGTTGTTGCCATGGCACATTCAGCATGAAGTGCCTAGTGGTAATGCCATCCAAATGTCTGCTTGCTTTTTTTATGGCTTGGGTTAGGGAAAAAATGAAGTTATTTTTCATAAGTAATTATCAGAAATTGGTCTTGGAATTTTACAAATTATTTGGGACCCAAAGAAGGGGGTTAAGGTTTACTTTTTAGTATTAAAATCTAATGGATAAAAAGTAAAAAGTCTTTCCACACTCTTTCCATCATATTTCCCAAATATTTACAGTGTACACCTTGGATTTGAAATAAGCCAGGGAGAACTAATGCATTGTTTACACTTGGAATCCGAGGTGGCCCCGTCCCAGCAGGGCAGTACATTGTGCTGTATCTTTCCTTTCTCAGTACTTATCTTAATCTTAATAACTAGCCAGACAACTGACTCCAGAGTCCTGGGCTTATCGACTGGAATTCGTCATGTGCACACAAGAGAAGACAAGAAATGCATTATATAACAATGCCATACAAATCATTATCTTTTAATATTTAAAAGTATGCATTCAAAGTCTGATATGAAACCATTTTGGTTGAACTCAATTCCACTGGTTGTTATTAAATTTGATAGCAAATGAACAAAAATACACTTGTAATGTATTTATCTGCAGGAGAGTTTATTTGCAACAGATCAAAAGGCTGCTTCTTACTGCGTTTTAGCTACTGCTATCAAATGCAATCTGCTTTTAAACATGCTTTGATATGGAAGACTATTTTCAAAACAGGTTAATAGGAAATATATATTTATTTTTTTCCCCTGAGTCTCCCAAGTACCAAGAAATAGAGAGTGAACAGAGATTCTATTGTGCCCTCACTGTAGGTTTACAACATGACTTCTTCAAAGCAAGTTTATATAAGCAAGAGAAAAGCCATTTCAACTGCACACACCAGGCACTCGGACCATGCTTTCAAAACTGTCATACAGATTTTGGTTCTGGCATCTCACACTAAATGGCTTCCTTTTTGCCAGGAAACAGAGAGCCACATGCCAGAAACATGTGAACCACAGCACTGGGGGTACTCTTTGCTGATCTCAGGCTGGTCTCCTGTGAGGGCATTCATGTCTTTCTCTGCACCTCCATGGTAAGAACTGCTTATGTGCACCATTGTGAGGGAGTAGTAGACGCACATGGAGAATAATGATTAGGAGCCCACTCCGGCAGAAAGAGGGGATAATGATTTTATGCACAGACCCTGTCAGTAGTCCATCTCCCTTTGCCTGCAAAAGGATAAGAGAGAAGATGGGTACCTCACACACTGACATTATAACATGCACTTGAAGTGAACTTATACAAAATAAATATGGGTTAACAAAGATGCTGTAAAATCAGTCCTCTCCTCTGCTCCCTTTGCTCTACCCATCCTATAAAGCTTTACTCAAGTATTAACACCCTCAGCAATGGGATTCATCCAGCATAAGACACTGGAGTCATGCTCAAAAAGACTATCATTGCTAGTGCCAGCTTTTCCCAAATTTCTCTTCCACATCAAAAAGTTTTGAAGTATACCCTAGGTCAATCCTCATGTTAAATCACAGACCACAGTAAATCAATTAGTTAATCAATCCCATCACGAAATCAATTAACATGAACTAAGACATCCCTAAGCAGATATATTCTTATGTGGACAAAGGTCACCCACTGCAGCCCTTGTATGTCTGTTCATATTAGTGTAAGCCCAGGTTTAGAAGGGAGAAATTTTCCTGTGATAACAGTTCTTTGTATTGATGTGTCAGCACAGACACCTAGTCTCCTTGTATGTCTGGCAGAGATCGTCTGTATTTTTACTTCTGTAATAACTAGAGGCCCCCTTCAGAAAGGGAATCTGAGATTTGTGCTCTGATGTGGCGAGATGAGACCTCTTTCAGTACCACCGAAACCTTCTGTGCCAGGCTTTTAACAGTACCTGAGCAAAAGGGAAAACTGGGATTCTTCAAGTATGCACGTTAAAAATTGCAAATACAATCAAAAAATGTCCCAAATGTTTGAGCCATGTTGCAAAGCCAATTATCGCATCTATTTGATTAGGTCAGGTTCAGTTCAGTAAGAGTTAGGAGAAACATGTTTCAAAATGCCTAAAGAAACACCTGATCTGTAACATCTGCAACTTTCTATCTAATCACAACTACTAAATAATTACATTTATTAATAAGACTTTATCGTTCTGTGGTAGTTACCACTCAGGGATAATCCACAATTCAGTGATAAATCTGGTCAATCAGATTTGCAACAGACATGGAACCTAAGAAGATGAGGTTACCTCCATACATCACCTGGGGACAACAGACTTCAGGTGAGGAAGGAAGGAAAGACACTGGTGTACACAAGGGTCTATATAGGATCATAGAATGGTTTGGGTTGGAAGGGACCTTAAGATGATTGAGTTCCAACAGCCCTGCCATGGGCTGGGGTACCTCACACTAGACCTGGTTGCTTGTGTCCAACAGAAACTCCTGCAGAGCCAAAACATGGTGGGTAACTTGAATTCTGTGAAATGAAATCTTGTAAGTCAGGACTGCAGATTTCTGCTTGCTCACTATCACTACTTATTTTTTGCATATGGTTGTGCTATGGGGTTGTTCATCAGTGTAACTCTCCTTGCAGATAATTAAGCTATATTGCATCCACTATTATTTAACTCAAAAATCTGCTACAAGTTCCATGTTCTTTCTGCATCATCCCTTTCCCACTAGAAAAACTGTACACATAGCAGCAAACAGGGTATCAAATAAAGGCTGGCATGGGTATTCCAATCCTAGCCAAAGTCAGGGAAAGAACTATGACAGGAACAGTGGAAAATTGGCCTAACTTGGGATAGAAGAGGAAAAAAAATGCAAAGGTATGAAAATGTATTCAACAATGCTCTCTGTGCTCAGATCCAGCGGTGACAGGGCTATAAGCAGATGCATTAGGCTGGAAATACATCAAGGTTAGATTAAGCTGCAGAGTTTCCATTTTATTAATGGTCTTCAATCTGACTCCTTAATAAAATGGAAACCATTTGTAAAATTTTGATCAGAATCCACACTTAGCTTTCAAATGCTTGCAACCTTTAGGTATATTCAGGAACAGATTTCAGAAAGCCCATGCCTAAAAATGAAGGAGAGAAGGGAATGAGAAGGAGAAAATGACTCTAGGTGAATCAGTCCTTGAAGTGAATTATTATGTAAACTGTGAGTCAGGCTAAATGAAGAAACCATTGGGACAGCAGGGCTTTTTTGCATGGATCACAGAGATACTATGCTGGACAACAGCAGCATCCCCACGGCAGTCTAACTAAAAGGGTAAATATCTAAGATGTTTAAATACTATCC